>SJYC01058727.1:0-36837 GCA_006408675.1 Madoqua kirkii | reverse complement strand
GTGTTCACCTCTCTTCACCCTCAGAGTGTAGCTGCCCTAAATTCAGCTCCTTTTTTTGAGGGGCAGGAATGTGAGGACATTCACAGGCTGACCTTCCTGAAATGAGTTAAGAAGTAAACTCTTTTTTTCTTTCTTTCTTTTTCTTTTCTTTTCTTTTCTTTTTTTTTTTTTTTGCATGGAGCATCCTAACTCTTCTCTCTTCTTTTCAAATAAATGTGTAAACAAATTATAATTGAATATTAGTGATATTATTGGTCCTCAAATTTCTAGAATAAAAAGGTTTACAAATTTAACTTATATGAAGAATATATCATGAGAAATGCTGGGCTGGATGAAGCACAAGCTAGAATAAAGCTTTCCAGGAGAAATATCAATAACCTCAGATATTCAAATGATACTACCTTTATGACAGAAATTGAAGAAGAACTAAAGAGCCTCTTGATGAATGTGAAAGAGGAAAGTGAAAACATTGGCTTAAAATTCAGCATTCATAAAACTAGGATCATAACATCTGGTTCCATCACTTCATGGCAAATATAAGGAGAAACAGTGGAAACAGTGATAGACTTTATTTTGGGGGGGGGGATTTAAAACCACTGCAGATGGTGACTGCAGCCATGAAATTAAAAGTTAAATGACTCTTACTCCTTGGAAGAAATGTTATGACCAGCCTAGGTAGCATATTAAAAAGCAGAGACATTACTTTGGCAACAAAAGTCCATCTAGTCAAGGCTCTGGTTTTTTCAGTAGTCATGTATGGATGTGAGAGTTGGACTATAAAGAAAGCTGAGCACTGAAGAGTTAATGCTTTTGAACTGTGGTGTTGTAGAAGACTCTTGAGAGTTCCTGTCAATCTCAAAGAAAATCAGTCCTGAATATTTATTGGAAGGACTGATGCTAAAGCTCCAATGAACATGGAGCATCAGACTGGTTCCAATAAGGAAAGGAGTACATCAAAGTTGTGTATTGTCACCCTGCTTATTTAACTTATATGAAGAATACATCATGAGAAATGCTGGGCTGGAAGAAGCACAAGTCGGAATCAAGATTGCCAGGAGAAATATCAATAACCTCAGATACGCAGATGACACTACCCTTATGACAGAAAGTGAAGAACTAAAGAGCCTCTTGATGACTGTGAAAGGAGAATGAAAAGGTTGGCTTAAAATCCAGCATTCAGAAAACTAAGATCATGGCATCTGGTCTCATCACTTCATGGTTCCAATAAGAAAAGGACTACTTCAAGCAGCTGCACCACCCTCATGCTCAATCCTCACTGGGCCAGAACTGCCACAGGCAAATAATAATAATAACAAACAACAAAAAAATGAAGTCACATGCAGGGTCACTTCGGTCCTGTTTGACTCTTTGCAACTCTGTAGACCTTGGTCTTCAAGCTTCTCTGTCAGGAAAGGCATTCTCCAGGCAAGAGCTCTATATTTCCTAATAATCTAGCTGCCAACACCCTGAACACCTGGTGCTGTCAGAACCCCTGTGACCCAAGCAGCTGCACCATCTCCACACCTGGCTCTCAGAGGGGCAAAGCCAAATCCTCCAGGGTAGCCTCAGGAGCTAAACCCCAGTGGATGGCTCATATCCAGAAGTGGAAATAAAATCATAATTAAAACATATGGGCAATGTGGCTAAGGAAGAAGACTCAAAACCCTCAGACCATTTGTACAAGCTGCTGATTAAATCCACACAATCAAAACAGCAGACTATGTGTCTATGGAATATATAAAAGGACACTGAGAGTCCCCACAAAAGAAAATGAACTAGCTCTGACAGCTGTGGACATTGGAGGCAAGAACACAGAGGCATAGGAACAGATTAAAATTTGAGCAGTTTCCACAGCAGGTCCAGAGATCAGCAGTGTTGGAGGGCATCCTAGTGAGGCAAGCACAGGAAGGGACTCTGAGAACAGTGACTCAAGGAAAACATTTATTGCTCTTATTTTCTTACTTGTTCTCCCATCCCTCTCCCACATTGTAGTTGTTAATCTTTTTGTCATAAAGAAATCCAATTAACAGTTTGAGCCTTTTTTTTTTTCCCCTCAGTCACAATTTTTTATTGTTGTCTAAACCTCTGCCTCTATGTTGGGCTTTTGCAGTTTAGTGGATTTTTCTTCTTTTCCTAATTTTAAATTTTAATTTTTTAAACCTATTATTAGTGTACCTTTATTCCCTTGTGCACATTTCCTACTGTTCTTTTCCCTTTGCAGTTAATTTTTAATGTATAAATCTTCTTTATCTACCTCTATTTAACATTGCATATTTATTCTTTCTTTCATTTCTTTCTCTCCTTTCCTCAAAATATATTTGTTAGTTTTAGTTTCATTGCTTTATTCTGCAATTGGCACCCTGCTTTAGTTTTCTGTCCCATTTTGTGTTTTAATTAGTTTTGTTAGGGTAGATATAATTTTTGGTTTTCTTTGTTCACTGGGTCAATCTATTGTACTTAATTTTCGTTGGACTGTTTTGATTTTGCTTATGGGTGTATATATATGTGGGCATATTCAGTCACACTTTCTATTATTGTTATAAATCTCTGCCTCTGTATCGGGTTCTTGCAGTTCTGTGGAATTTTCCCTTTTTTCCTCCATTTTTTTCTCTCTGCTTTTTTGTTTCTCTTTTTTTCTTTTTTATGATTTTAATTTCTAAAACCTATTATATTTTTTCTACATTTATTCCTTCATTTGCCTTCCCTACTGTTCTTTTCCTCTGACAGTTAAACTTTAATGTATATAAATCTTCCTCATCTACCTCTATTTACCTTTGCGTATCTATCTTTCTTTCCTTTCTTTTAACTATTTGTTATTTCTGTTTTCATTGCTTTATTCCCTACTTGGCACCTTGCTTTAGTTTTGTTTTCCAGTTTGTTCTTAAGTTAGGTTTGTTCTTAACTGGTAAATATAATTTTTTTTATTACCTTTGTTTGCTGAATCAATCTACCTGTATTTTGTTGGACTGTTTTCACTTTGCACATAGGTGTATATGCATATGTGTATATTCCCTTATTTTAATTATTATTTGCCTAATTTGGTAACTGCCATTAGTCTGGGGTTCATCTTTGGTTTCTTATTTGGGGATATTTGTTTTACTTTCCCTTAATGCCATACCAAACCACTTATGGAACATTTGTTCCTGGACCAGAGATCTAAGCCTGAGCCTTTGCAGTGGGAACACTGACTACAAGACCCTAGACTACCAGAAAACTAACCCTAGGGAGTGTAAAATACTGAGAACTCACACAAAGGAAACCACTTGAATACAAAACCTAGCATCACCCAACCAACAGTAGCACCCTATGCAGGTGGCCTCATCTAAAAAACAAACAAAACAAAAATACAAACCCAGTCATCAGCATATAGGAGTACCACCTCACTCAGCCGTGTCTATTAGAGGGAAAACAAACAAATAAAAACTCATCACAAATCTCACCCTATACAAAGCTCACATAAACCACTGGACCAACCTTAGGAGGACAGAAACCTAAAGGAAGAAATAATTCAACCTTCTTCAAGGAAAGAATTTATCTTTCCTTGAAGCCTGGGAAAAGGAGACCTCAATAACTTAAAAAAAGAAAATGAAAAGGCAAAGAAATACTGCACAAATGAAGGAAAAAATTAGAAATGCAGAAGTCCAAATAAACAGAGAGGAAATAGGAAAATTACCTGGAAAATAATTCAGAATAATGATAATAAAGATGATCAGAAGCCTTGAGAACAAAATGGAGAAATGCAATAATCAATTAATAAAGACCTATAAAAATTAAACAATAAGCATAAAGAGACAAATGACACAATTACTTAAATTAAAAATGCTCCAGAAGAAATCAATTGCGAATATCTGAAGTAGAAGAATGAGTCAGTGACTGGAAGATAAAATGGTGGAAATAACTTCTAAAGAATAGAATAAAATAGTAAGAATGAAAAGAGCTGAGGACAGTCTCAGAGACCTTTGGGACCATATCAAACACACCAACATTCGAACTAGAGGGGTCCCAGAAGAATAAAAGGGAAAGAAAGGGTACAAGAAAACTTTTGAAGCTATTATAGTTGAAAATTTCCGCAACATGGAAAAAGAAATAGCCATCAATTCTAAGAGGCACAAAGATACAGGATAAACCTGAGGAGAAACATGCCAAGCCACATACTAATCAACCTAAAAAATACTAAACGCAGAGAAAGAATATTAAAGGCAGCAAGGTAAAAGCAACAAGTTACATACAAAGGAAAGCCCATATTCTTAACAGCTGATCTTTCAGCAGAAGCTCTGCAGGCCAGAAGGGAATGGCAGGATATATTTAAAGTACTGAAAGAGAAAAATCTACAACCAAGATTACTGTATCCTGCAAGGATCTCATTAAAAATTGACGGAGAAATAAAAATATTTTCAGACAAGCAAAAGTTAAGAGAATTCAGTACCACCAAACCAGCTTTATGACAAATGTTAAATGGATTCTTATAGTTGAGAAATACAACAGAAGAAAAAAAAAAAAAAGATCTACAAAATCAACCCCAAACAATTAGAAAATGGCAATAGGAGCATATATATCAATAGTTACTTTAGTTATCTAAGATGATGATTTTTTTAATATAAATTTATTTATTTTACTTGTATGCCAGACAGCAAAAGAGACACAGATGTATAGAACAGTCTTTTGGACTCAATAGTTACTTTAAATGTAAATGGATTCAATGCTTCAACAAAAACAGACTGGCTAAATGAATACCAAAAAAAAAAAAAAAAGACACATATGGTGTCTACAGGGAACCCATTTCAGACCTCAAGACACATATAGCCTGAAAGTGAGAAGAAAAATATATTCCACACAAATGGGAAGCAAAAGAAAGCTGGAGTAACAATCCCCATATCAGACCAAAAAAAACACAAAAAACAAAAAACAAAAAAATCCTCAAGACAATTACAAAAGATAAGGGAGGACACCACATAATGATAATGGGATAATGTCTTCCAAGAGGAAGACATAACAGTTGCAAATATCTATGCACCCAACATAGGAGCCACCTCAATACATAAAACGAACACTAACAGACATAAAAGGAGAAGTTGACAGTAACAAAATAATAGTGGGAGGCTTTACCACCCCATTCACACCAAAGGACAGATCATCAAACAGAAAATTAAGAAGGAAATGCAAGTCTTAAATGATACATTAGATGAAATGGATTTATTGATATCTTCAGGACATTCAGAGAAACACACCTTCATTTCAAGTGCACTTGGAATGTTCTCCAGCATAGACCACATTTTGGGTCACAAATCAAACCTCAGCAAATTTAAGAAAATGAAACCATATCAGGCATCTTCTCTGACCACAATGCTATGAGACTAGATATCAATTACAAGGAAAAACAAAAACAAAAAGCTAAGAGACACAAACACATAGAGATTATACATGTTTCTAAATAATGAATAGGTTACTGAAGAAATCAAATGGAAATCAAAAAAGTTCTAGAAACAAATGACAATGAGAACACAACAACTCAATACCTATGGGATGCAGCAAAAGCAGTTCTCAGAGGGAAGTTTATGGCAATACAATCCTACCACAAGAAACAAGAAAAACATTGAATAGACAACTAGCCTTACACCTAAAGCAACTGGAAAAAGGAGAACAAAACCCCTCAAAATTAATAGAAGCAAAGAAATAAACATCTGAGAAGAAATAAATGAAAAAGAAATCTAAGAAACAATAGTAAAGATTAATGAAACTAAAAGCTGGTTCTTTGAGAAGATAAGCAAAATTGACAAACCCTTAAACATACTCATCAAGAAAAAAGAGAGAGGAACCAAATCAGCAAAATTAGAAATGAAAAAAGAGAGATTACAACAGACTGCAGAATTACAAGTGATTATAAGAGAATATTGTTAACAACTATATGGCAATAAAATATATAACCTGGTAGAAATGGACAAATTCTTAGAAAAGTTGAATCTGCCAACACTGAACCAGGAAAAAATAGAAATTATGAACAACCCATTACAAGCTCTGAAATTGAAGCTGTGATAAAAAATCTCCCTCCAAACAAAAGCTCAGGACCAGATGGCTTCACAGGAATATTCTATCAAACATTTAGAAAAAAGCTAATGCCTATCTTCTAAAAGTCTTTCAAAAAACTGCAGAGGAAGGAATACTTCCAAATTCATTCTTTGAGGCCACCATCACCTTGATACCAAAACCAAACAAAGACAACACAAAAAAAGGAAACTACAGGCCAATATCATCGATGAACATAGATGCAAAAATCCTCAACATAATTTTAGCAAACAGAATTGAGCAACACATCAAAAAGCTCATACACCATGATCAAGTTGGTGTTATTCCAGGAATGCAAGCATTCTTAAATATATGCAAATCAAGCAATGTGATACACTATATTAATAAACTGAAAGATTAAAAACCATATGATCATCTCAGTAGATGCAGATAAAGCCTTTGACAAAATTCAGCACCTATTTATGATTAAAATTCTTCAAAAACTGGGCATAGAAGGAACTTACCTCAACATAGTAAAGGCCTTATATGATAAGCCTACAGAAAACATTATTCTCAATGGTGAAAACGTGGAAGCATTTCCCCTAAGATCAGGATCACGAGTAAGCTGTCCACTTTCACCACTATTACTCAAAACAGTTCTATAAGTCCAGGTGACAGCAATCAGAGAAGAAACAGGAAAAAAAAAAAAAAAACAAAACCGAATCCAGATAAGAAGAGAACTAAAGCTCTCACTGTTTGCAGATGACATGATACTGCACATACAAAACCCTAAAGATAGAATCAGAAAACCGTTAGAGCTAATCAGTGAATTTAGCTAAGTTGTGGGATACAAAATCAATAGAGAATTCAGTTGCATTTTTACATATTAACAATGAAAATCAGAAAGAGCAATTAAAGAATAAGTCCCATTCACCACTATAACAAAAAGAATTAAATATCTAGGAAAAAACGTAGGCATCTGGTCCAGTCATTTCATGGGAAATAGATGGGGAAACAGTCTAAACAGTGTCAGACTTTATTTTGGGGGGCTCCAAAGTCACTGCAGATGGTGACTGCAGCCATGAAATTAAAAGATGCTTACTTCTCGTAAGGAAAGTTATGACCAACCTAGATAGCATATTAAAAAGCAAAGACATTACTTTGCCAACAAAGGTCCGTATAGTCAAGGCTATCGTTTTTACAGTGGTCATGTATGAATGTGAGAGTTCGACTATGAAGAAAGCTGAGCACAGAAGAATTGATGCTTTTGAACTGTGGTGTTGGCAAAGAATCTTGCGAGTCCCTTGGACTGCACAGAGATCAACCAGTCCATTCTAAAGAAGATAAGTCCTGAGTGTTCATTTGAAGGACTGATGCTAAAGCTGAAACTCCAATACTTCAGCCACCTCATAGGAAGAATTGACTCATTGGAAAAGACTCTGATGCTGGGAGGGATTGGGGGCAGGAGGAGAAGGGGACAACAGAGGATAGGAAGGATAGATGGCATCACCAACTCAGTGCACATTAGTCTGGGTGAACTCCAGGAGGTGATGTTGGACAGGGACAGGGAGGCCTGGTGTGCTGTGATTCATGGAGTCGCAAAGAGTTGGACATGACTGAGTGACTGAACTGAACTGAACTGAAGGAGATGAAAGAACTGCACACAGAAAATTATAAGACACTAATGAAATAAGTCAGAGATGACATAAATAGATGGAGGGATATTCCTTGTTCCTGGGTAGAAAGAATCAATATTTTGAGAATGACTTCAGTATCAGATGATATCTACTGATTCTATTAGATCTCTATCAAATTTCCAATGGCATTTTTCACAGAACTAGAACCAAAAAATTCACAATTCATATGAAAACAAAATGACCCCAAATAGCCAAAGCAGTCTTGAGAAAGAAGAATGGAGCTAGAGAAATCAAACTTAATGACTGTAGGTTATGCTGCAGTCATCAAGACAGTACGGTACTGGCACAAAAGTAGAAATATAGACCAAAGAATCTAGATAGAAAGCCCAGAAATAAACCCATGCACCTATGGATACTTTTTTTTTTTTTTTTTGACAAAGGGGGCAAGAATATCCAATGAGGCAAAGACAACCTCTTCAATAAATGGTACTGGGGAATACTGGACAGCCATATGTAAAAGAGTGAAATTAGAACACTTCCTAATTCCATACACGAAGATAAACTAAAAATGGTTTAAAGACCTAAATATAACACTAGAAACTAAAAAACTTTTAGAGGAAAACATAAGCAGAACACTCGATGACATAAATCAATGCAAGTTCACCTATGATCCACCTCCTAGAGTAATGGAAATAAAAACAAAAGTAAACAAGTGAGACCTAACTAAACTTAAAAGCTTTTTCACATCAAAGGAAACTCTAAACAATGTGAAAAGAAAACCCTCAGAACGGGGGGAAAAATAGCTAATGAAACAAGTGACAAAGGATTAATTTCCAAAATATACAAGTAGCTCATGCAACTCAATACCAGAAAAACAACCGAATCGAAAAGTGGGAAAAAGACCTCAATAGACATTTCTCAAAAAAATACATACAAATGGTAACAAACACATGGAAAAAAAGCTCAACATTGCTCATTCTTAGAGAAATGCAAATCAAAACTACAATGAGATAACACCTCACACTGGTCAGATTGGCCCTCATCCAAAAGTCTGCAAACAATAAATGCTGGAAAGGGTGTGGAGAAAAGAGTACTCTTGGACTGTTGCTGGGAATGTAAATTGATACACTCAATGTGAATAGAGCCACTATGGAAGACAGTATGGAGATTTCTTATAAAACTAGGATTAAAATCACCATCAGTTCAGTTCAGTTCAGTCGCTCAGTGGTGTCCGACTCTTTGCAACCCCATGAATCGCAGCACCAGGCCTTCCTGTCCATCAACAACTCCCAGAGTTCACCCAAACTCATGTGCATCAAGTTGGTGATGTCATCCAGCCATCTCATCCTCTGTCATCCCCTTCTCCTCCTGTCGCCAAACCTCATCCAGCCATCTCATCCTCTGTCATCCCCTTCTCCTCCTGTCGCCAAACCCTCTCAGCATCATGGTCTTTTCCAATGAGTTAACTCTTTGCAGGAGGTGGCCAAAGAATAGGAGTTTCAGCCTCAGCATCAATCCTTCAAATGAAAATCCAGGACTGGTCTCCTTTAGGATGGACTGGCTGAATCTTCTTGCAGTCCAAGAGACTCTCAAGAGTCTTTTCCAACACCACAGTTCAAAAGCATCAATTCTTTGGCACTCAGTTTTCTTCGCAGTCCAACTTTCACATCCATACATGACCACTGGAAAAACTAGATGGACCTTTGTTGGTTCAAACTAATGTCTCTGCTTTGTAATATACTATCTAGGTTGGTCATAACTTTACTTCTGAGGAGTAAGCATTTTTAAATTTCTTGGCTGTAATCATCATCTGCAGTAATTTTGGACACCCCCAAAATAAAGTCTTGTACTGTTTCCAATGTTTTCCCATTTATTTCCTGTGAAGTGATGGGACCAGATGCCATGATCTTCATTTTCTGAATGTTTAAATTTATGCCAACTTTCTCACTCTCCTCTTTCACCTTCATCAAGAGGCTTTTCAGTTCCTCTTCACTTTCTGCCATAAGGGTGGTGTCATCTGCCTATTTGAGGTTATTGATATTTCTCCTGGCAATCTTGATTCCACTTTGTGCTTCTTCCAGCCCAGCATTTCTCATGTACTCTGCATATAAGTTAAATAAATAAGGTGACAGTATACAGCCTTGATATACTCATTTTCCTATTTGGAACCAGTCTGTTGTTCCATGGCCAGTTCTAACTGTTGCTTCCATATGACCCAGCAGTTCCAACCCTAGCCATATACTTTGAAGAAACCAAAATTGAAAGAGACACATGTATCCCACTGTTCACTGCAGCACTATTTACAATGGCAAGAACAAGGAAGCTACCTAGATGTCTATCATCAGATAAATGGATAAAGAATTTTTGGCCTATATACACAGTGAAATATTACTAAGCCATAAAAAAGAATGCATTTGAGTCAGTTCTAATAAGGTGGATGAACCTAGAACCTATTATACAAAGTGAAGTGAGTCAGAAAGAAAGATAAATACCATATTCTAACACACACATATATACAGAATCTAGAAAAATTGTACTGAAAATTTTAATTATAGGGCAACAATGGAGAAGCAGACATAGAGAATAGACCTATGAACATGGGGAGAGGGGAGGAGAGGGTGCAATGTATGGAAAGAGTAACATGGAAACTTACATTACCATATATGAAATAGATAGCCAACGAGAATTTGCTGTATGGCTCAGGAAACTCAAACAGGTGCTCTGTATCAAACTAGAGGGTTGGGATGGGGAGGGAGGCGGGACGGAATTTCAAAAGGGAGAGGATATATGTATACCTATAGCTGATTCATGTTGAGGTTTGACATTTCTGTTTTCACAGGAAAATTCTGCAAAGCAACTATCCTTTAAAAATAAATAAATTTTTTTTACAAAAGAAATGGAAAACCATAGCTTTGACTAGACGGACCTTTGTCAGCAAAGTGTCTCTACTAATACTAATGATGGTTTTAAACAGCAGTCTCATTGATGGTAAGCCACAAAGAGATGTTCTGGCCACCTGTAGACAGTCCATGTGATCAAAGCCTCAGCAGGGAAGGAAGAAAATTGTGAAGAGTGAATTGCTCTGTAGTGTCACTTATAATAAAGGGAAACTTGTGTAAAAAATTTTATCTTAAAGTGAATAACTCCTTTGATATTTGCACCATCAACTTATCATGGTCCTGTTATTTTGCTACTGAGACATTTAAATTTTTGTTTAAGAGGAATTGATTGTTTAAAATTAAAGCAAAGAGCAGCAGCCTTTGAATGTTAATCTGGGTTTGGCTGGAGCTATCAAAGGCTAGTGTCAGAGATTATCAGCCACGTGTTCAACTTTGTATGTATTCATTGGATTATTTATAGAAAAAATGAAAATATGACAGGTTTTAATAAAGTAGAAGTATTTTTAAAGAGATAATGTCTCCTTTTACTTATTATCAACAGTATGCTATTAAAGGTATAGTTAGGATATCTGCAAAGTTTATAATTTTTTCTCCTTCTTTGGAAATTAATTTCTCTCCATATGACACTTGGCTGAGTCCCCAGGAACCGTGACTGTATCCATGAACTTGTATCAGTGAACTTCAAACCTGAACCACCCATGTCATTGGTGGTTAATGAGTGTAGATCCCAGATCTAATTTCCTGAAACTCTTGTTCTATAGTCATAGACACCTGGCATGTTCAAGTGAATATGATTCTCCTACCTAGGTATCTGAGTTCGATTCAGCCAGCCAGCCAGTATCTGCAGGTGAGGAGAACTGGATGTGTAGATACTACAGTTCTAGGGTGGAAGTATTTCACCACGAGCTGAGCCAAGTTGATCAGAGAAGCCAAATATCCAGTCTGTATATTAGCATTGGATGAAAACATACATGCAAAGAAAATAGAGAGGAAATGTGGGGAGACAATCTAGTGCCTCAGTCTAGCTGTTTCTTCAGCCCTGATGGCATTCCTATTACTGGATTTCATGCACCTGATAGAAGAAATGTTCACATGCTGAGGTGTAAGGAAGTCATTCTGTCTTATATATATTAACTTGACTTTTTGCTAAAGAGAACAGTCTGTTTGATAACATACATTGTACATTTACTTTAATTATTTAAAAAAAAAGTGTGCATTGACCTGAAGTTAAAAAAAAAAAAAGTCCAAGTTTACAATAAGATTAAATGCTTCCCTTCCCAGGACACCAGTGTTAGTCCTACTGGTTCATAAGACTCCCTTTGCATGTGCCAAGGCCATGCTGACTACCTGTGTATGTATTTATCTGGCTTTTCAGAAAAATTGAAGGGAAGAACCCCTAACTTGTTTGGTGTTTTTTCTTTTGACAAGACATAAAACTATGCTGAAAACCCTGCTTATCCTGAACATTTCTTGAGAGTAATCTCGGAAGCTGTTTTCTGGGTTATTGTCTTCAGTTTGGCTCAATTAAAACTTTATTTTATTCCTATTATAGATAGGTTGCTGAATGTTTTCATCAACACAGCACCCCCTTAGGTTTGTTTGTTCATTTATTTATTTATCATTAAAAGAAGATGATACAGCTTCTCTATTTGAAATAACTAATTTGCCTAGTTAATTTTAAAAAGTAAATAAATATTTGTGATTTCAGTGGGTCCATAATTTACCTAGGGAGAAACTGTTGAGTATGATACATGATGAAATTTTTATAATAGTTACTTATTTACTGTCTGTAATCTTCTGGGTACTCATGAATACTCATATTTTAAGTGCTTATGGATGTTTATTTTTAATATTCAAGGGAGTCTTATGAGGTTGAAATGATCACCCCCTTTTTACGGAAGAGGAAATCCAGGACTCAGAGTGTTCTAAATTACACAGCTAGTGACATAGTTAGAATTCAAACAGTGGGATGCTGCTTTCTGTTTTGAAAGTCAGGTAAGGTCCATCCAGCAACATGACAGACTTTCCTGAAAGCCAAACACTTCACTAGATCTCCAACGACCTTTATATTCCCCCCACCTCCACCACTCTGTACTCGAAAATTCAACAAATGACACCTCAATTTTATCCGGTTGGTAAGTTTAACCTATGTTTCACAAAACTTCACAAAGTTATCTTTTACTCATTTCTGTTTGCACACATTCTCCCTCTGTCCAATTACAAACCCTTCTAGATCATTTCCATAGACTCAGAATAGATCTTTCTCACCCCTCTTAGCCTTGTTCTGTCCATGGGGATGTCACCAGTCTCCTTGCTTCTATTTCTGCACCCATCTCATTGCATATTCTGTCCACTGCAATGTGTACAGAAGAAATCTTTTAAAACATAAATCTGCTCATGTGGCTTTCCTGCCTCAAACTCTCCAATAGCAACATGAATTGGTCTGCCTTGCCCTTGTCCTTCTCTGTCTCCTTCACATACTCTCCAGCTCTGATGTTTTCCTAGCTGATCCTCAAACATTTTGAGCAGGTTTTTCCGAGTGCCTTCCTGCTTGCTGTTTTCTTAACCAGGGATGTGCTTATATAGATGCAGATCCTTGATCTAAACTCAGAGGTTTACTGAAAACTTTAAGTTTTAAAGATCAGATTTATAAGGCTCGACATACTTTCTTTACTACTACAAGAATCATCCTCCTAAAATTTTCAATTCAGAATATAACCTTTTTTAGAATATGCTCATGTTTCCATAAAATCTTTATGCCTTTGCAGCTTACTGTTTTTGCCTTGCACTCCTTGATTTATTTACTACAAGTTGGAATGAATGTGAAAGGCCACAATGCTTTTGTAGCTACATGAAGGACTACAGTTTTTCCAATCTTGTTCTCTTTTATTGTGTCATACAAGTGCTGTAAATTTATTTATTGATAACAATGTTGACCACTATTTCTCTCTTTTAATTTTTGAGATAAAGATCTGTTTAGCTTTCTGTTTGGTAGACAAAAACATCATAGTGTCCATACACATAAAGATGGTAGACCTGGGTCCTCAGAGATAAGAAAAAGAAACAAAACAAAACAATCCCACTGTCCCTGTTGTGGATTATTCACTCATTCATTTAAAGAACACTTATTTTTAAAGCAGTACTTATGTCTCACTGAAGAGACGGTAGGACCAGGACCAGGTTCTAAGTTTCTAGATCCATGGGCTTGTTCAGAAGGTAGAAGAATACGATATCTGCTGCAGGTTTTTCAATTTTTCAGACTAAGATTTTAAATACTGATAGCTGATGTTGTACAAAAGATATTTACACACTTCCATTTTCTCATATAAATGAGTCATTAAACAATATTTTTTTCACTCTTAGAGACATTATTCCATGTTTCATTTTTAATCAGTAACTTTCCTAAAAACTAACATGCTCTAACCACTAAAGTTCTTAGGGATGCCTAGCAAACATTTTTACTTTATTTTAGGATTAAGTTTTGCTCGGTTATTGACCAATTCATAAAATATTTATATGCTTTTAATGAATAGAATGTGATGCTAACTGTTCCTGAAGATTTTATATAAGTAATAATTCACAAAGGACAGTGTATCTATGTTAGAATGATGCAAACACATAGGTTAGTGGATGGACTAACCTATGTGTTTGGAGAGGTGAAAGACAAAATGTAAATGTTTCATAGGATAATTTGGTTTGTCAATTCAATCAAACTTTTACAGTGGACTTACTATGGTTACAAAAGTGAATAGGAAACTTCCCTTTTTAACAAGTTTAACAATCCAGTAGGAGAAATAGAGATAGAAACTAGAACATGTGATCAGAAGAAAGTTAACAACTCAGGTGAAAGGTTCAAAGGGAGTGTAAAGTAATACAGGAGACTAGAAGGGGAAGAGGTACTTAGAGACATTGCAATTCATATATTCATTCTGTACTGAGCTCTGAATTCACACCTGCCAATTTCTTATCTTTCATACACAGAGTGGGATATTTAAATGAAAAACCAACCATATGGTCTTAAATTACGAACAAAGTTTGTAATATAATCACATTATATTTGTCAAATATTTCTGAGTTATATTCATCTTTATCATGTTTCAGGAGAATCTTCTACATACATGACTATTCACATTATGTTGATAATTATTTCTTTTTTGAAATGAATCAAGTCTTCTAAATATAAGAAAACCTCAAGATAGCTTGTTTCTTAAAATGTAAGCTATTTAACTGGTAATAACAACAGTGATGGAACCTGTGCAATGAAATCTTTTCTCAACATGACCTCATTTAAATGCACTACGACATACTGTTGCAAATGACACTTGTTTCCTGCAACAAACATCATCTACTATACTGATGGTATATGAATGTCTTTGAAGATTAGCTTGATGTCCAATCAATTTAACTCCTCCTAACAATTGATTTCTCAAGAGTACTTACATACACTTCATACCCCTTGTGGGCTGGCAGAGGGGGTGCCCTGTATCCTGGCATGGTGGGTGACCCCCGGGCTCGAGGGGTAGGAATGCCTCTTGCTATAGGAGGCACTGGAAGAGCACCACGGGTCACAGTGGTCCCTCGAGGGGTGAGAATGCCTCGTCCAGGTGGTGGGGGAGGAGGAATGGCTCCCCCACGTCCCCTAGGAGAAACAGGCCATGTACGGATGAGAAACAAGTGATGAGAGAGAGGAATTAAAGCTGGCAAATTTCTCATCTTACAGCTGTATACAAATGGGAAGAAAACCACATTTATTTCTGCATGTCTGAGAGTGTGAGTGTGTGTGTTTAATGGAGATTCTTTAGGATATAAAGCACTTTGACCTCCACAGAATAAGTTTTGTGAATATTGGGTATGACTTAGTTATCATGAAAACCATGTAAAATACTTTGATATTTTTTATAACAATGAAATATTTAAAGCAAAACAATCAAAAATTAACCCACTCTGATTTCTATTTCAAGTTTACCAAAAAGGCAAAAATGAGAGCAATGCCTAATATATGACTCACTGAACCATTCAGAGCACCTGATTTTCAATGACATCTCCATGCTGGAGGTAACTGACAGTGATAGACGATTTTGTCACTTAAAGAAAAAAAAAAAAGCTGTCTTCACTTTGATAATACTTGGAGCTATCATGATGTCATTCTGCTTATTATAGTAGCTTAGATTTAATTTAAGGTCACTTGAATCACAATGCATTGTCACTGATTTATTATTATGCATGTAACCCTTTAAACGGGCAGAGTCTCTGACATAATTTATCTCCTGGGAGTAACTATGGTGCTAGTGAACACATGCAGACTCTGCTATAAAAATAATAACTGAGTACCTTGCACTGTAGTGCTGGACACAAAAGTAACTTGTACAAAAAGCATGAGATCAAGTGGCTTCAGTTAGTTCTTAAGTTTTATGAGGCCTTTAGAAGGGTTGAATGTTTGTCTAAAATCTTTGGGCAAAACCATCATTATTTCACTTTTTATTCTGCCTGAAATTATGGCCTCCAGAAAGCACTACTTTCAGCAAGATCACTAACACTTTAAGAAAAATGATGATCGTGGGATGTAGAATGGGAAAGACTAGAGGTCTCTTCAAGAAAATTAAAGATACCAAGGGAACTTTTCAGGCAAAAATGGGCACAATAAAGGATGGAAATGGTATGGACCTAACAGAAGCAGAAGATACTAAGAAGAGGTGACAAGAAAGCACAGAACTATATAAAAAAGATTTTCATGATCCAGATAACCACAATGGTGTGATCACTCATCTATAGCCAGACATACCAGAATTCAAAGTCAAGTGGGCCTTAGGAAGCATCACTATGAACAAAGCTAGTAGAGGTAATGGAATTCCAACTGAGCTATTTCAAATTCTAAAAGATGATGCTCTTAAAGTGCTGCACTCAACATGCCAGCAATTTGGAAAACTCAGCTGTGGCCACAAGACTGGAAAATGTTAGTTTTTATTTCAATCCCACAGAAAGACAATATCAAAGTATGCTCAAACTACCACACAGTTGCACTCATCTCACATGCTAGCAAAGTAGTTCTCAAAATTCTGCAAGCCAGGCTTCAACAGTACATGAACTAGATGTTCAGGCTGGATTTAGAAAAGGTAGAGGAACCAGAGATCAAATTGCCAACATCTGTTGGATCATTGAAAAAGCAAGAGTGTTTTAGAACAACATCTACTTTTGCTTTATTGACTATGCCAAAACCTTTGACTGTGTGGATCACAATAAACTGTGGAAAATTCTAAAAGAGATGGGAATGCCAGACCAACTCACTTGCCTCCTGAGAAATCTGTATGCAGGTCAGGAAGCAGCAGTTAGAATTGGACATGGAACAACTGCCTGGTTCCAAACAGGGGTACATCAAGGCTGTATATTGTCACTCTGCTTTTTTAACTTATACACAGAATACATCATGAGAAATGCTGTGCTGGATTAAGCACAAGCTGGAATCAAGATTTCCAGGAAAATATCAATAACCCCAGATATGCAGATGATACCATCCTTATGGCAGAAAGCAAAGAAGATCTAAAGAGCCTCTTGATGAAAGTGAAAGAATAGAGTGAAAAAGTTGGCTTAAAACTCAACATTCTGAAAACTAAGATCATGACATCTGGTCCCATTACATCATGGCAAATAGATCAGAAAACAACGAAAACAGAGACACACTTTATTTTTAAGCTCCAAAATCAAAAATTAGGCAAAAATTAGTTTATATTTCCATAATGAATGAAGACATTAAATTAAAAGATGGTTATTCCTTGGGAGGAAAATTATGACCAATCTAGACAACATATTAAAAAGCAGAGACACTACTTTGCCATCAAAGTTCTGTCTAGTCAAAGCTATAGTTTTTCCAGTAGTCATATATGGATGTGAGAGTTGGACTATAAAGAAAGCTGAGCACTGAAGAACTGATGCTTTTGAACTGTGGTGTTGGAGAAGATTCTTGAGAGTCCCTTGGACAGCAATGAGATCCAACCAGTCCATCCTAAAGGAAATCAGTCCTGAATATTCATTGGAAGAACTGTTGCTGAAACTCCAATTCTTTAGCCACCTGATTGTAAGAACTGACTCATTTGAAAAGACCCTGATGCTGGAAAGGTTGAAGGCAGGAGAAGAAAGGAATGACAGAGGATGAGATGGTTGGCCGTCATCACCAACTCAATGCACATGAGTTTGAGTAAACTCTGGGAGTTGATGATGGACAGGGAGGCCTGACTTGCTGTAGTCCATGGGGTCACAAAGAGTCAGAAAGGACTGAGTGAGTGAATTGAATTGAACTGAACTGAACAGGTAGGGGTGTAGGTTATGCTTTCTGCTATGGTTGGCTTTTGTGGTAATTGAGCTTATTCACTTAAGAGTGAATAAGAATACTGGTAAAGCTTTTAAAAGTTTTCAATAGATTATAGAGCTGATGAATAAAGATATTATTAGGGAACTTACTGTGAATCTAATGTATAGACCATGCTCTCCTACATTGGGAGACCCTTAAAGGCCCAGTGCCTCTTCAATCACAATATATCTACATACATAATATTCTAAACTACTGTGATAACACAAAAGCCCATCTATAAAATGGAAATATAGACTAAATTTTGCCTTCACTGGGCTTCCTAACACTTCATATGGAAAGTTTGCCTAGTATAGTTCAGAATGATAACTGTTGTCCTAGTTTAGCATTTTAATACTTTTGAAAGTATCCTTGGGTGGATGTATCACGTCACCATACTTTAGCCACAAATTTTATTTATGCCATTGTACAATCACAGGTAAGTTGTTTTAACTCCTTGAGCCTGAGTTGTTATAAATTTTCTTAATGGGTAAAATAAGATTTCTGAATCTATACAATTCTTCCCACTTTAGAATTGCATTATGCTTACATCAAATTTAATTTCTCATCCCATTTCTTCATCAAGTGTCTCCCAGACAGAGCCTTGCCTGTTTCTTGAACCTGACTCATTACCTCTGATATTGTATGTTCTTACCCTGGAATATTAACCCTATACCTCTCATCAACTCAGATCTTCAATTCAATTCAAGTTGATATCACCTATTTAGAACATAGTGTTCCTGGCTGAATCAACACTATAGTATTCTTTTCTCTATGTTTTTGACTTCTTGAAAGTTTTCTATCCTTAATTCCACACCCCCTGCTCATTCCTGAATCAAATGAAATCTGTTTATTGTCACTTTGTTGAAAATACTCTTGACTGGTGTCACCAGTATCTTACTAGTTTCCAAATCCACCGGTTTCCTTTACATAGCCCCCATATCACAGTACCTCCTACATTTATCACTGTGGGTTATAAGTGCCTTTTTTGCATATATATAGCTTTGCTTATATTCCCATTCCTCCTTTTTGCTCTTCAGGTTTATTCACTGACATCTGCTCCTAGGCCCTCCTTGGGAAATGATTGTCCCCTTTTTCTGTGCCTCACAGTGCACTTTGCAGCACTTTCCTCCCTACCATACACCATAACCTGGACCATGTCTCCTTAGCTGGTCTGCATGTTAGAGTCACCTAAATTCACTGAAAACGTCCAGACTTTAGACTCCACTCCACAATGATTAAATCACAGTCTCCAGCAGCAGTGATCTTCAGTGATTCCAATGTGCTAACCGGTTTTGCCATGGCATCAGAGAGTCAAACGTAACTGAGCAACTGAACTGAACAGAACCAGTTTGGGAAAAAGTGCTTAACATGTGTCATCTAACTTAGAAATGTTGACAAAGTTGTCACATAACTATTTCTAAGCTATTATAAAAAGTTGAGAACCAAGTCACAGAAAATACAAGTCATATTCCCAAGGACATACCGGCAATCCATAGACCTAGGATCAATTATAGGAATAATTATATTTTTCATTAAACTTGGTATTTTATGTAATTTTAATGGATGCCATTAATCTCTAACCAGGGAAGACATCAGAGATTTATCCTGTGTAGGACCACTCTCTGATCTCCAACATCTAATCAGGCCCTGAAAGTAAAGTGAAAGTGAAAGCCTCTCAATTGTGTCTGACTCATTGCAAACCCATAGACTATACACTCTGGAATTCTACAGGCCAGCATACTGAAGTGGGTAGCCTTTCCCTTCTTCAGGGGATCTTCCTGCATTGCAGGCAGATTCTTTACTAGCTGAGCCAAATGGAAACTAATTCATAAAAAAATTTGTCTCTAATCTCATCATTTACTTCTAATATTTTGAGTGGTATTTATTTCTGGGTGGAATAATGGACTTGCTTTTTCACTGGGCTATCTGCCATGAGTGTCTGTCTCTCTGTGTCTTTCTCTAATTTTTCTTTGTCATCACAGTGATGATTGAGTCATCTTTCTTGGAAACAAATGTGATCACTCTTCTCTTTAACAAGCTCCATTTGTTCTATCTATGTGTTAGTTCTCATTGTTGTTGTTGCTGCTACTGCTAAGTCGCCTCAGTCGTGGTTGACTCTGTGCGACCCCATAGATGGCAGCCCACAAGGCCTCCACATCCCTGGGATTCTCCAGGCAAGAACACTGGAGTGGGCTGTCATTTCCTTCTCCAATGCATGAAAGTGAAGTTGCTCAGTCGTTTCCGACTCCTAGCGACCCCATGGACTGCAGCCTACCAGGCTCCTCCGTCCATAGTTCTCATTGTAGGAAACAAACAAAAATAACTTCAAAGACTGATTCAAATGTCTTATTTTTCTACTGTTCACACTCATCCAACATGCAGTGGTGATATGTAAAGATCTTAAGTCTTCAATTATGTAATGTTTTCCACTGTTCAGTAGCTAAGTCATGTCTGACTCTTTGTGACCCCATGGACTATAGCATATCAGTGTCCTCTGACTTCCATTTTCTCCCTGAGTTTGCTCAAGTTTATGTCCATTGAGTTGTGATGCTATCTAACCATTTCATCCTCTGTAGCCACCTTCTCCTCTTGACTCAGTCTTTCCCAGTCAGGATCTTTACCAATAAGCTAATTCTTCATATCAGTTTGTCATAGCTTTCTCTCCAAAAAGGAAGCATCTTTTGATGCTTATTCTTACAAATGTAGATGCATTTCACCAAGTGGTCTGAAAAAGAAGACATCAGAGTTCTGCTACATTTACTTTTATAAATGTTAATATATTAGTGACATTAAGATGTCATTGAAATTAAGGTTTAATTTTCAATATTAGTTCTCTTTTTTACATATGCAGTATCAGATTGAGCAAAGCTTTTAATCAAATTTTTCCAAAGTATTTAAAAATAAAAAATACAATGCTCTGTCCTTACTAAACAATTGGAGAAATTAATATTTTACAGTAAAAATTCACTAAAGTTGAAATTTTATATGGTTTACTCAAATATGACAGCTGAATTATTACCTTAAGAAACATCAATGACAAAACAAAATCTTTTAATAGAATTATTTTATAATCTCAAAAACAGGTTATTTTTTTAAATGGTACCAATTCCAAGGAATATAGAATATAAAAAGACTAGTTTCCTGTATACTCATTCAATACACACTTGGTGGTGGTGGTTTAGTTACTAAGCCATGTCCATATCTTTTGACCCCATGGACTATAGCCCACGGGATTTCCCAGGCAAGAATACTGGAGTGGATTGCCATTTCTTTCTCCTTTAATACATAATTTACACCATAAAAACTGCCAAAATTATCACTTTTTAAACTACAAAAATGACAATTTTATTACTTAAACCCTAAGATATGATCAATTTAACATTAGTTGCAGTGATGTCATCCCCAACCCATAAAAATAGGGTTAGTATAAGAGTCTTATAAAAGACTGATTCCATAAAAGGTATATCCATAAATATAAACTGTTTCAGGGTAGCATTAGAAAGCTCAATTATAAAAAAAATTAAAGAATAAAATGTAAAAATAATCAATGAAACATTTTCAGAAAGTTTTTCATTAGGCAAAGTAATTGCATAGCTGCCAGGTTTTACATTTAGATAGTAAATTATTCCCTTGATGTTTTATTTGGGAAATTTGTCATTCTTATCTTTTTTTCCTGATAAGTATAGATTTTTTTGATGTGTGTGATTAAAGGTTAAAACCAGTGATGGAAGGTGGTTAAAATATTTGGGATATAATTTTTTTTAAAAAAAGCACAATTCAGAGGGATAGGGTGAGGAAAGAGGTGGGAAGGATTTCAGGATGAGAGGACACATATATAGCTGTGACTGATTCATGTTGATGTATGGCAAAACTTGTCACAATATTGTAAAGTAATTATCCTCCAATTAAAATAAGTAATTTAATTTAAAAAGAAAAATAAATTAATGATGATGTTAATAAAAGCAAATAAAAGGCAAATTGAATTAGTAAAGTATCTTAGAATCTCTCTTTTGAGATGGATTCTAGGCAATATACTACTCTAATTCTAAGACATCTAAAGATTTGAAAGCCAATCTCAACATGATAAAGAGAAGGACAGAATTAATTATACAGTCTCTGTGTGCAATGTATGAGTATTTTTTTATTCTACCTCTTTACAGAACAATGCTTCCTGTTGAAAGGTTGACGAACACAGAATCCTACAAAACAAATTCTGATACAAAAAGATTCCAGTTTGTTTGTGAAGTGAATTATATACATAAAAAATTATTTGATGACATTGCATAGTATAACTAAACTTAAAGCATTCTTACTCTCACCCATGTAGGTAATATACATCTGGCTTTCTAAACTCTATTTATTTAAATATCTACTTATTTACTTCCACCTAGAATCATCCTCATTTATCTCTATACCTATCTGGCAAGACTGTATCAATTCAAGGGCCACTTAAGGCACTGAAAACATTTGAAATTTTCTCTTTATGCAAGGTCCTCCTCGTTCAAAGATGTGTATAACTGTATCATGTGCTTGCCTTAATCCTGGGGACAAGACCAGAGTAAAATGTTTCAGGTTTGCTCCTCTTTTTGGAACAGTTGTTAAGAGCTCAGACTCTGAATTTTGGAGTCTGACTGCTTGTATGTTCTCAGGCATACTGGTTACATCTTTATCAGCTGCTCACCTGTAGATAATGCTTAGCTGTACACCAGTGATAATTTATGTAAAGCTCTTATGAGCTATATAAGCATCTGTTGTTAGTGAATTTTTTGGTCAGTGGTGGTTATTGTTGTTGATGTTGTTTATTCCTAGCTGTGATCATGACAAAGAGCAGGCCAGTGAAGGATTGCCATCTTTAGCGACTGTTAATTTATTTAAAGCAAGAAGTAATGTACCTTGATGGAGTGTGGGAGCTATTCTTATCCCTCTTCCTCTAACACCTCTGCCACGACCAGAGTCCTCTGAGCCATTTAAGTAAGATAATTCACGTAGTTGTTCCTGACGAATTTCATCATTATAGTCCTAGGGGAAAAAAAAAAAAAAAAAAAGACCTGTTGAGTTAAAATGGGGCCTGAAGCTCTTAGAAGTGAAGAAACACAGTAAGAAAAATGTTTGTTTGTTTGTTTCATTTATTTGCTGGATAGATATACAAAAATCCAAAATGATGTTAAAGTAAACATACTTTAAGTTCTTAGTTTTATAGAG
This sequence comes from Madoqua kirkii, assembly GCA_006408675.1. Classification (NCBI taxonomy): domain Eukaryota; kingdom Metazoa; phylum Chordata; class Mammalia; order Artiodactyla; family Bovidae; genus Madoqua; species Madoqua kirkii. Next base: position 13,750 of record SJYC01058727.1, on the reverse strand, counting down.
AGAAATTGAAATTGCTTCTTTTATCAAGGAACTACACAGTTGGAAATCAAATGAGATTTGCTGGGGTATCACTTTATATGTTAGCCAGAGAAGAAAAGATAACAATACAGAACAAGATTTTAGACGGTACCACGATTGCTCATAAGATAAACAACTTTACTGGAATGAGCATGTACAGATTGTGAATGACTGCATAACACTCAATTATCCCTGACACATAAACTGAAGAGGGTCAACTCCAAGGACCAAAGTAGATACTGTGCTAAAATAATTTAAAATTTTAAGTGAATAGCCAGTTTCAGACAAACAAGATTTTAGACGGTACCACAATTGCTCATAAGATAAACAACTTTACTGGAATGAGAATGTGCAGATTGTGAATGACTGCATAACACTCAGTTATCCCTGATACATAAACTGAAGAGGGTCAACTCCAAGGACCAAAGTAGACACTGTGCTAAAATAATTTAAAAATTCAAGTGAATGGCCAGTTTCAGACAACTTGGAATCTGTGCAATTGAACTAAACAACTTGATGAGCAGTGTTTAAAAATAAATACATTCCTATGTGTTCTAGCTATGGGCTGATGGAGAATGATAGCCAGAGCAGAAGAGAAGCTTCATAGCGGTCAAAGACTGGGTCAAAGTCAAAGACACTAGCTTCATCCTGCTCCTATGTGGAAACATATTTGTCATTTAAATAGGACTAAAGAATGACCTGAGCAATGAAGATGAATGCTATCTGCAAAAACCTAGTGTCAGTCTTACATGTTCCATTTTTTACTGCAACACTTATGTGAATGTACACACACATACACACACACACAAACTCTTGGTGGAGCAATGCAAAACTGGTTAATTGGTATTTTTGCCAAATGGGCAATCTAAGTAAATTCTATTTCATTAAAGATGGGTTTAAGTGAAAGTCATGAGCTATCTAGGAATTGAGATGATAAATATTTGTAGCAATGTTTGGGTTAACATAAATGATGTCTGAGGTCTTTTGGACGCTTGAGCCAGATTAGATCTATGTATGTGAGTTATAGTAACAGCACATGGAAACCGTGCACTCATCTGAATATCCCAGCCTAGAAGATGGGGGGATGCATGCAATCTACAAGCATTTCTAAAACAAATTTTACCTCATGCCCCCAAAACTACTTTGTTCACAAGTAAAAGTACTAGTCATTCCAAAGCATTTACTTTTTATTTTTAATATGTTGCTTTCATATTCACCCTGTTCAGCACCTGAATAATGGATTCAGGAGAGTAGATTGACAGAAGAGCTATTGAGAATTAACAAGTCATATATTATTCAATTTATACCTCTTATTTTTCACATTCACACAATAATCAAACTGAACAATTAACATGCCTAATATTTTATTAGGATTGAGGAATGTGACAAATTGCTACTTCTGATTGAAATGACTAGTCATTATCAAATGAAAAATTAATTCCATAATGTTTCTCCCATGTAATATTCCTAATTTGACAGCAGATCTTTGCAGCTTCTTATCTAATGAAAATCCATGGACCCCCAAAGTTTTTTTTTAATTTATTTTAATTGAAGAATAATTTCAGTATTGTGATGGATTTTGCCATACATCAATGTGAATCAGCCATAGGTATACATACATATATCTCTTCCATCCTGAACCCCCTCTTCCACCTCTCTCTCTACCCTACCCCTCCAGGTTATCATGAATTATACAAAAGAGACATATTCTAAATCTTGCAACATTAAGGCTGAGAAAAAGTTAATAAATTGCAGATAAATTTATACATGTAATATTACTTTAGAGCATATCTTATGATAGAATTAAACAATGTACTATTATGAATATTAGTGTCAAAATTTAACACTAAGATTGTTCGCTCTTAGTATAAGCAAAATACTATTGCTAACATGCAATAAAATTTCTTATGAAGTAGTTAGATATAATATATTTTAAAACTGGATCATCTTCCAAGGTTGTGTTGGCCAACTGAACTCAGAGCTGTAACTGCAGATGTAACTGACAATATAATTCCTCTTGCTTTGTTCTGAACTCATATTGCTCCCAAGGCCATCTACCCTACAGCAACTCCCAGTGAATGATTAAATGTGATTGAAATGCTAAAATAAGTGATACCTGGAAGTTGTAAGTCTCTGCCTGTGCCACAAGGATTTCTAGACAGCAGAGCTGAATTTTTCTGTAATGCCATTTTCCCAGGCTGTCTAGGACCTCTCTTTACTTTGGGTCAGATATTCTATTATGAGGGCTCTCCACCCTTCCTTGGCTCCCTCTTTGCTGCTGCTACTGCTAAGTCACTTTAGTCGTGTCCAACTCTGTGCGACCCCATAGATGGCAGTCCATCAGGTTCCACTGTCCCTGAGATTCTCCAGGCAAGAACACTGGAGTGGGTTCCCTCTTTACTTACTCATTTATCTTTTTCACCATAAGAACATTTTCCCTAGTGAAGTCCTTACATGTTTAATCCAAGTTAAACCTGATTCTGGGGGAATCAGAACTAACATAGAGAATGCTGACAAAATCAAGTTCCCAATATTACAGGCTGAGATCTTTGGCATATCCATTGATGTAAATGCTGATGGAGCCTATTCTGTTCAACATACCTTAGACTCTGATCATTTAGAATATTTATCACTGTCTTATTTAAAAATGATTACATATAGATTAAACATGGAACAGATTGCTGATTAGCAAAATGTGTTAGTTGCTCAGTCCTATCTTACTCTTTGTGTTACCATGGACTATTGTCCACCAGGTTCCTCTGTCAATGAAAATTTCCAGGCAAGAATACTGGAGTGGTTGCCATTCTCTTCTCCAGGGTATCTTCTCAACCCAGAGATCAAACCTGGATTCCTTCATTGCAGGCAGTTTCTTGTCACCTGAGCCATGAGGAAAGCCCCACTGACTAATAAAAAGAATGGTAATTGATGTTTTAAGAAAATAAATGGAATGCTGTCCAATTTTCTAAATCATTTCACTTAATAAAAAAAAGTATGAGAGAGTCATACAATGAGCAAAACAAGACATGTTTTAGGCTTTAGCTGAGGTAGATGAATTGTGGAAACAATGAAATTCTACTTAGTATGTACCTGTGTTGTGGAGTAAGAGAGGATGGGCAACCACAAGCTGTTCAAAAATACTTTAGTGGAAGGTATACAGTATGACTTGGGAAGGTAAGAATAAAAGACATTTTAATGCAGAAATGGCTAGAAGAATAATGACACTTAACCAGAGAAAGAAAGGAATGAAAAAGAGTTTGTAGAGAATTTACATTTGATCTTGTTAACCTTAGTTTAAAATGTTAAGGAAACATTAAGGTTAATCTTAGAAATTCAGAAATGGGTTGGGGGAGTAATTTTGAATAAATTCAAGTTTTTCTAGGTATGTAACTAAAAAATATATATCACTGTATTTATAGTAATAAAGCATCTAGCTCTTTCAAATAAATGAGAAATAATTTTAAATGCCCAAATGTAAAGCTACTGAAACTCTAAGTATTCTCTAGACTAAATATATCTTGTGTATTTTTTCATGACATAAATATCATTTTCTAAACTGCAAAGCTTTTAATTGTGTATGATGTGATTGTTTCCAGTTCTTCATTAAGCTCAGATCCAACTTTGAGTTAATCGTTCATTACTAGGTCATGAATCCAGCTGAAACTAGGGCATCTTAATACATGTTTAATTGAGGCATATGTTCCTGATATTTTGTTACCTAGAATTTTAAAATTACTACTAAAAAAAAATGCTCCACGATTGCACTGAAAATGTGATATTATCAAAAATATACTATAACCTGAATTGGAGACAAGATGTTTGAGTAGAAGGACTTGAGCTTACCTCTCAAAAAAAAAAAAATTCCACCAAAATTACAACTAAATGTTGACCAAACTTCATCCAAAAACACTAGAACTAACAAAAAATGATATTCTACATCCAAACACAGAGAAGAAGCCACATTGAGATGGTAGGAGGGATGCATTTGTGATATAATTAAATCTAATATCTACTGGACAATAATTATAATGCAGGAGCTCTCCCACAGAAGTAATCATTTTGAGACATACAGCAGGTTCCCAAGACTGGGGAGTCTGGCATTAGGAGGAGGAACTTCCAGAGCCTTTGGTTTTGAGGCCAGTGAGGCTTAATCTCAGGAGCTCCACAAGATTTTGGGAAATAAATTCTGCTCTTAGAGGCACAGACAAGCTGTTGTGCACACTAGGACCCAGGGGAAAAGCAGTAACTTCACAGGAACATGGGCCAGACCGTGGTTTTGAAGAGTCTTTGTGGTGGCAGGGGCAGCTGTGGACCACTGTAGGAATGAGGACATTAATGATACAGGGATCATGGAGTACCAACTGGCATGAGCCCTCTGGAAGCTACTATTTTGGCAATAAGATCTGGACCCATCCAGTAGACTATAGTCTCCAGTACCTGGATGCTTCAGGCCAAACAACAAAGAGGGCAGAAATGCAGATTCACACATCAGCAGATAGGCTGCCAAAGTGCTACTAAACTAACAGCCACCTGTCAATACACGATTTGGCATGGCCTTTCCCACAAGAGATCTTGCTCACTAGTGGTCAGACACCAGTCTTTTCCACCAGGAAGTCTGCCCAAGCTTCTAGCTCAGTCTCACTCACCAAAAGCAGACACTAGTAGCAAGTGGAGCCACAGTCCTGCAGCCTGTGGAAAGGAGGCCATGAATACAGACAAAATGAGACGGCAGATGAGAGGACAAAATAAAACCCCGGAAGAATAGGTAAGTGAAATGAAGGTGGGGAATCTACCCCAAAATATATCAAAGTAATGATGGTAAAGATGATGCAAGGTCTTAGAGAAAATGAAGGTACAGACATAGAAGATACAAAAAAAAATTAACAAAGAGATAGTAGACAGAAAGAACAAACAGAGCTGAAGATTAGGAGTAGAATAAATGAGGCAGAAAAACTATAAGTGATCTGGAAGATAGAATGATGGAAATCATTAAGTGGAACAGAATAAAGCAAAAAGGACTGAAAAGAAATGAGGAAAGTTAAGAGAACTCTGAGGCAATATTAAATGCACCAAGATTTGCACTATACAGGTCCCAAACGAAAAGAGAGACAAAGAGACTAAGAAAATATTCAAAGAGAAAATAAATGAAAATTTCATTAAAGAGAAAAGAAAATGTCAAACAAGTTCAGAAAGTGCAGAGATTTCTATACAAGAAAAGCCAAGGAAGAACATGCCAAAACACATATTAATTTAATTGAAAAAACTTAAAGACAAATAAAATATACTAAAAGCAGCAAAGGAAAAGCAATAAATAAAAACAACGGATTTCCATAAGACTACCATCTGATTTTGTTCATCAGAAACTTTGGAGACAAGAAGGGATTTGCATGATATATATAAAGTGATGAAAGAGAAAAACTTTCAACCAAGAATACACAACAGAGCAAGGTTCTCATTCAGATATGAAGACACCAAACGATCTATAACAAGCAAAAGCTAAGAAAATGGTAATAAGGGTATTTGTTGTTGTTCAGTCACTAAGTCACGTCTGACTCTTTGAAACCCCATGGGCTAGAGTATGCTAGGTTTCCCTGTCCGCCACTATCTCCTAGAGTTTGCCTAAGTTCATGTCCATTGAACTGATGATGCTATCTAACTATCTCATAATATATAGCAATAATTACTTTAGGTGTAAGTGGATAAATGCTCCAACCAAAAGACAGATTGGCTGAATGGATACAAAATCAAGACCCATATATATGGTGTCAACAAGAGACGTACTTCAGACATAGGAACACGAGAGTGCAAACAGCGTGCAAGTGAGAAGATGGAAGACATTGCTTCATGCAAATAGAGTTCAAAATAAAGCTGGAGTAGCAATACTAATATCAGATAAAATGGACTTTAAAATAAAGACTATTACAGGAGAGAAGGAAGAGCACCATATAATGATCAAGGAATCAATCTGAGAAGATATAACAAGTATAAGTATACATGCATCAAATATAGGAGCACCTCAATACATAAGGCAATGCTAAGAGTCATGAAAACCAAGAAGCAACAGTTAGAACTGGACATGGACTAACTGGTTCCAAATCGGGAAAGGAGTATGTTAACGCTGTATATTGTCACCCTCCTTAATTAACTTATATTCAGAGTACATAATAGAAAATACTGAACTGAATGAAGCACAAGCTGGGATTAAAGTTGCCAGAGAAATATCAGTAACCTCAGATATGAAGATGACACCACCCTTATGGCAGAAAGTGAAGAAAGACTAAGAAGACTATTGATGAAAGTGAAAGAAGAGAGTGAAAAATTTGGCTTAAAACTCAACATTCAGAAAACCAAGATCATGGAAACTGGTCCCATCACTTCATGGCAAATATAAAGGGAAACAGTGGAAACAGTGACACAGTTTACTATTTGGGGCTCCAAAATCACTGTAGATGATGACTGCAGCCATGAAATTAAGACACTTGCTCCTTGGAAGGAGCATTATGACCAACATAGACAGCATATTAAAAAGCAGAGACATTACTTTGCCAACAAAGGTTTGTCTCATTAAAGTTATGGTTTTTCCAGTAGTCATGTATGGATGTGAGAGCTAGACTACAAAGAAAGCCGAGAGCTGAAGAAGTGATGCCTTTGAATTGTGGTGTTGGAGAAGACTCTTGAGAATCCTTTGGACTGAAAGGTGATCCAACCAGTCCATCCTCACAGAAATCAGTCCTGAATATTCACTGGAATATGGGGTTGCAAAGAGTCGAGCATAACTGAGCTGAATTGAACTGAATTGAACAGCCATGAAAGGGGAAATTGACAATGACTCAATAATAGTGCGGGGCTTTAATGTTCTACTTAAATCAATGGATAGACCATTTAGACAGAAAACTGTTAAAGAAACACACATTTTATTACATGACACATTAGACCAGATAGAATTAAAGGGACATTCCATCCAAAAACAGCAGAATACACTTTCTTCTCAAATGCATACAGAATATCCTCTAGAATAGATCACATCTTGATACACAAATCAATCCTTGGTAAATACAAGAAAATTGAAATTATACCAAGAATCTTTCTGACTACAACACTATGTGATTAGAAATCAACAACAAAAAAATCAATCAAATTTTAGGAAGCAAAATATAGGAAGCAAACACATGGTTGCTAAACAATATGCTACTAAATAACCAATGGATCACTTAAGAAATCAAAGAAAAATTTAAAAAAATATATAGAGACAAATGATAACAAAGGCAAGGTTATCCAAAACATATGGGATGCAGGAAAGCTGTTGTAAAAGGGATGTTTATAGCAAAATAAGTTTACCTTAGAAAACAAGAAAAATCACAAATAATCAACCTAACTTTTTATTTAAAACAATTAGGGGAAGACGAACAAGCAAAACCCAAAGTTAGTAGAAGGAAAGGAACCATAAACATCAAAGCAGAATAGCAATAAAGAAAATAATAGCAAAGCTTAATGACATTAAAATTGGTTCTTTGGAAAGATAAACAAAATTGATAAACATTCAGCCAGACTTATCAAGAAAACAAGAAGAGGACTCAAATCAATAAAATTATTAATGAAAAAGGAGAAGTTACCAGTGACATTGCAAAAATACAAAGGATCATAAAAGACTACTATAAGCAAGTATATGCCAATAAAATGGACAATCTAGAAGAAATGGATACATTTTTGAGAATCTTAAGTTCCAAGATTGGTTAAGTTCCCAAGGCTGAACCAGCAAGATATAGATAATATGAAAATAATAATCATAAGTATGATTTAAAATATTCCAACAGACAAAAATCCAGGAATATATGGCTTCATAGGTGAATTCTATCCAATATTTAGAAAATACTTAATGCTTATCCTTCTCAAATTCTTCTGAAAGTTTGCAAAGGGATGGACGCTGCCAAGCTCATTCTATAAGGCCACAACTACCCTGATACCAAAATTGATAAATATATCACACATAAAAAGAAAACTATAGGTAAATATCATTGATGAACAGAGATGCAAAAGTTTTCTTCAAAATATTAGTAAACAAAATCCTGCAACACATTAAAAAGATCAGATAACATAGTTAAGTGGGACTTATCAAGTGTACAGATGCAAGGATTCTTCAGTATATGCAAATTAATAAATGTGATTCACTATACTAACAAACTGAAGAATAAAAACCATTCAATAATCTCAGTGGATTTAGTAACAGTTTTTGACAGAATTAAATAATCATTTATGGTAAAAACTTCCCAGAAAATGGGCATAGAGGGAAATAACTTCAACACATTAAGGGCTATATGTATATGAAAAATCCACAACAAACATCATTCTCAATGATAAAATGGGAATAATTTTATCTAAAAGCTGAACAAGGCAAGAATGTACTTTATTAATTACTCCAGCCTTTATTAATCAATACAGTTTGGAAGTCCTAATGAAAGCAATCAGACAAGGAAAGGGACTAAAAGGAATCCATACCGGAAAAGAATAAAACTGATCCTATTTGCAGATGACCTGATAGTACATGTAAAATATCCTAAAGATGCCGCCAGACACTATTAATGATAATCAATGAATTTTGCATAGCTGCAGGATGTAAAATTAATATACAGAAATCTTTTTCATTTCTATGTACTAAAGATGAAAAATTTGAAAGAGAAATTAAGGAAACAATCTCTCTTACCATTGATGCAAAAAGTAAAATACTTAGAAATAAATGTATGTAAGAAGGCAAAAGACTTGGCACAGAATATATGATACTGTTATAAGAAAGTGAAAATGACATAAGCAGATGCAGAGATAGGCCATATTTTTGTATGGCAAGAATTAATATTTTGAAAGTGACTGTACTACCTAAAGCAATCTACAGACTGAATGCAATCTCTGTTAAATTACCAATGATATTTATCACAGAATTAGAAAAAAAAACTTTATAATTTGTAAGGAACACAAAAGACTTCAGATCATCAAAACAATCTTTAGGAAGATAAACGAAGCTGGAAGATTCAGGCTCCTTGATTTCACACTATACTGCAAACCTACAGTAGTCAAGATAGTATGGTTAAGGCAGAAAAACAGAAATATAAATTAATTGTACTATTTGCAGTCGATGATGAAGAGGCTCTATACAGTAAGCAAAAACAAGACCTAAAGCTGACTATGACTCTTATCAAAATTCTTTATTGGAAATTTCAGGCTTATGTTAAGGAAAGTAGAGAAAGCCACTAAGCCATTCAGATGTAGCCTAAATCAAATCTTTTATGATTTTAGGCTGGAGATGACAAATAGATTCAAGGGGTTAGACCTAGTGGACAGAGTGTTGGAAGAACTACGGACATAAGTTTGTAACATTGTACAAGAGGCAGTGACCAAAACCACCCCAAAGAAAAAGAAATTTAAGAAGGCAAAGTGATGATCTTAAGAAGTTTTACAAATATATGAGAAAAGAAGAAAAATGAAAGGCAAAGGAAAAGGGAAAAACATACCAAAATGAAGGCAGAAATCCAGAGAATAGAAAGGAGACATAAGAAGGTCTTCTTAAATGTGCAATGTGAAGAAATAGAGGAAAACAATAGAATGGAAAAGACTAGACATCTCTTCAAAAAAATGAGACAGATCAAGAGAATATTTCATGCAAGAATGGGTATGATAAAAGGCAGCAACAGTAAGGGCCTAACAGAAGTAGAAAAGAAGGGTAGCAAGAGTTACACAAAACTATATTTAAAACGTCTTAATGACTCGGATAACCACGATGATTGTGCTCAGTCATCTAGAGCTAAATACCCTGGAATGTCAAGTCAAGTGGGCCTAAGGAAGAAATACTATGAACAAAGCAGTGGAGGTGATGGAATTCCAAATGAACTATTTAAATTCCTATGAGATGTTGTTGTTAAAATATTGCACTCAATATGTCAACAAGTTTGTAAAACTCGGCAGTGGCCCAGGACTGGAAATGGACAGTTTTCATTCCAGTCCCAAAGAAGGGCAGTCCCAAAGAAAGCTCAAACAACCACCCAGCTGTGCTCATTTCTCATGATAGCAAGGTTATACTCAAAATCCTTCAAGCTAGGCTTCAGCAGTATATGAATCAAGAAATTCCAGATGTACAAGTTGTGTTTAGAAAAGGCAGTGGAAACAGAGATCAAGCTGGCAACATTCATTGGATTATAGAGAAAGGCAGGGAATTCTAGAAAAACATTGGTTCCACTGCCTATGCTAAAGCCTTTGACTATGAGGATCACAGCAAACTGGAAACTTCTTAAAGAGATGGGAATACCATCTTTTCCTGTCACTTTATCTGTCTCCTGAAAAAACTATATGCAGTTCAAAAAACAACACTTAGATCCCAACATGCAAAATGGGAAAGGAGTTCGATAAGGCTGTATATTGTCACCCAGATTATTTACCTTGTATGTAGAGTATATTATGCAAATGTCAGGCTGGTGAATCACAAGCTTGAATCAGTATTTCTGGGAGAAATATCAACACCCTCAGATATGCAGATAATACCACTCTAATGGCATAAAGTGAAGAAGAACTAAAAAACCTCTTGAAAAAAGTGAAAGAGGAAAGTGAGAAAGCTGGTTTTAAACTCAACATTCAAAAAAAAAATATGGCATCCAATTCCCTTCATGACAAATAGAAGGGAAAAAATTGGAAGTGGTGACAGATTTTATTTTCTTGTACTTCAAAATCAATGTTGACAGGACTGAAGCCGTGAAATTAGAAGTTTGTTCCTTGGAAGAAAAGCTATGACAAACCTAGACAGCATATTGAAAAGCAGAGACATTACTTTGCTGACAAAATCTGCACAGTCAAAACTATGGCTTTTCCATTAGTTATATATAGATGTGAGAATTGGGCCATAAAGAAGGCTGTGCACCAAAAAATTCGTGCTTTGGGGTTGTGTTGCTGGAGACAATTTTTGAGTGTCCCTTAAACTATCAGTCCTAAAGGAAATCAAGCCTGGATATTCATCAGAAGTTCTGATGCTGAAGCTGAAGCTCCAAGACTGTGACCACCTGAGAAGGGCTAATTCCCTGGAAGAGACCCTGATGCTGGGAAAGACTGAGGACATAGGAGAAGGGAGGGGATGGAAGAGTATGAGGCAGTTTGATAGCATTATGACTCAATGGACATAAATTTGAAAAAAAAAATCTGGGGGACAGTGAAGGACATGGGAGCCTGGCTTGCTGCAGTCTTTGGGGTCACAAAAAGTCAGACATGACTTAGCAACTGAATAACAACAGTATAGAGCAATGAAACAGGATAGAAAGCCTAGAAATAAACTTGTGCACCTATGGTCACCTAACTGATGACAAATTAGGCAAAAGTATACAATGAGGATCAGATAATTTATTCAATAATTGTTGCTGCAAAAGCTGGACTGCTACATGCAAAAAAATAAAATAGAACACTCTTTAACATTATACACAAAAACAAATTCAAAATGGATTAAAGATTCAGTCCTGATCTTTAACAGGTGTTCTGCCTATTCAATCCAAGATGATCTTATTTACAAAGTAGAAATAGAGACACAATATAGAAAACAAATGTATGAGTACCAAGGGTGGGGGTGGGGGGAAGGGGTGAGAATGAAATTGGAGATTGGGGCTGACATATATACACTATTGATACTATTCATAAAGTAAATAACCAGTGAGAACCTCCTGTACAGAACAGGGAACTCTGCTCAATGTTCTGTGATTATGTAAATGGGAAGAAAATCTAAAACACAGAGAGAATAAATGTGTACATATAGCTGATTTACTTTGTTGCATGGGAGAGATTAATATAACTTTGCAAAGCCAACTATACTCCAATAAAAATTAATTAACATGTATATCTGCATATATGTATATAACATATTAGTTGACTTGAGTATTACTGTGTTCCAAGATTTTGGAGTCATAAAATAATTTTGTATATGAATTGGTAGTTATAGTTGTATGGTCCTTAACATTTTATGCTTAAGTTGCTAAAATAGATATTCACTGAGAGGTAGATATTCACTGAAGTATAAGTTCAGTAGTAGTAACAAATTTTTGTATCATTTTTTATCACTGGGTTAAAATGAATTTTCTTGTTTTTAAGTAAAAATAAAAGACACATGTTTTATTTTCATCAAGAATTTATTGAACAACACAGTCACCATTTTGTTGCACTACCTTTTGCAGTTTTTCAGGGCACTTAATTACTCCATTTTCCCAAAACTTTTTCTTTTTGAGCAAAGAACTATTCCAGTTACCTTTTTCAGTTTTCCAATGATTTTTTTTTAAATTAAGAGAACTTTGTAAAGACCAAGTGGAAATCTGAAGGTGCAATATCTGTTAAATATGGTGGATCAATCAGAACTTAGCCAAGCTGGAACAGTTTTTGCCTGTTTATCAAAGAAGCATGCAGCCTTGCAGTATCCTGATGAAAGATTATGTGTCTTCTGTGAATTAATTCTGAATGCTTTTCATCAAGGCATCTAACTGGGAGCTGTATAGTGCCAAGTCACTTCAGTCATGTCCGATACCGGTCTTCAGCTTGGTTGGTGATAAGAAAATTAAACGAAGTAGTCTTTTTCAGATTTCAGAGACAAGAAAGCAGAGCAGGCCACTGACGTTGCTTCTGACCTGCCTGGACACTTTTCTGACTACTTACCTGCTCAGAACTGCAGGTTGTTACCTGCTTAAAGCCAACAGGCTATTTTAAGTTCGGGAGTGAGTCTTAGAGTTCTCCTGAACTCGTGGATCTGGCCAGTTCCCAGGGGTCTGGAAATCTCACAAGAGGAAACAAACAGCACTGTAAAAAGATTAACATGAAACCAGAACTGCATTTTTGCTCACAGTTTGCAGCTGGGGATTTCAAGGAGGAACCCCCAAAACTGTGATAGAAAGTATCCCCAAGGGGAGGTTGCACTGCCCAGGACTTTTTCCCAACTGTGACTCCAGATTGCTGTTACATGGGACTTCCTAGCACTATTTGAATATGGCTGTTAGTCAGCCCAATTTGGAGATGCATTTGCTGTTACTCTGCTCTACTGCTTTATCTCTCTTTAATTTTAATGATTTTATATTGAAAATAAGTTTTATACTCTGTTAGATACTGACTCTCTTTCTCAATATATGTCTTGATATGGTCCCTATAATCTTCAACTGGTCTACCTGACTGTGGAGCATCGTCCAACAACAAATTCTCACGTGAAACTTCACAAAGCAATTTTGACACATTTAGTAAATCACAGCACCTTCTCTAGATACTGCACATATCTTTTCTTGCATTTAAGTTGCATCTTCACCTTTCTCAAAATAATAAATCATGTAAAAAATGTTGCTGTTTTCTTCTGTATTCAATATTAAAATGGCTACACAAAAATTCACCAATTTTGAAGTCTTTTAAAGTGCATGCTGAAATGATAGCTGTCACAATACAATCTAGCAAATTGTTTTGAAAGAAGTTAAAGGTAATTAAATATTACTTAATCCAGCTTACAGAAAATCTCAAATGAACTTTTTGCCCAATCCAGTATTTTATTTATTTTAAAGTTAAAAGACCCTCCACAGATAAAGAAATGCAGATAGAGAAATAATCACATAAGCTTGTGAAAATATTCATAAGGGAAAAAGAAAGTCAAAATTATAACAATTCAGAATGAAAAAATGTAAAAAGCTAATTCCAGTCATTTAAAGTAAATAAATAATAAAACATGACACTATACATATTTAGTTTG
>SJYC01058726.1:0-14822 GCA_006408675.1 Madoqua kirkii | reverse complement strand
AAAGAAATGCAGATAGAGAAATAATCACATAAGCTTGTGAAAATATTCATAAGGGAAAAAGAAAGTCAAAATTATAACAATTCAGAATGAAAAAATGTAAAAAGCTAATTCCAGTCATTTAAAGTAAATAAATAATAAAACATGACACTATACATATTTAGTTTGCATGCCAACTTGAAATATAATGAATTTTTTAAGGCCTGCTTATCATATGAAGAAAACATTCTTATTTTAAAAGTTACACATATGCATTAATCTTATTTTAGATAAGATTTCAAATTACTGGAAATTTAGAAGTGCTGAGTAGCTTGATCTGCATATTTGACTTCAGATAGTAGGGATTCAAATAAGTAACAGTGAAACCTATAAGAAGTTTTTTGCTGTTGTCCAGTCACCCAGTGTTTCCAACTCTTTGTAAGCCCATGGACTGCACCCCAACATTCTCTGTCCTTCATCATCTCCTAGAGTTTGTTAAAGCTTAAGGCTTAAATTACATGTGGACCTTATATAAAGACATTTTAAGAATGTACACCTGTGGCGGATTCATGTCAATGTATGGCAAAACCAAAAGAGTATTGTAAAGTAAAATAAAGTAAAAATAAAAATAAAAAAGAATTACTTCAAATTTTAACTCCATTTTTCCTATAATATCCAAAATTTGTCTTTTTTGCTGCCAAAATCAGGTTTCAAATTTTGCTATTTTGAAATAACAACAAAGATATTCACAACACTGGTATATATTCCTTCCAAACAGGGTAAGGCAAAGTCTCCCTATGAAAAAATTTCTGTAAAATTCATGAGTGCATCTGTAGTAAGGCCCTCCCACTGTAGTGGCATTTAACATAAACAGTACACAAAAGCTCAGAGCAGACACATGTTTGAGTGTTACTAGAAAGGACTCATGCTCATAGTCTGCATGTTTAATTATATGCATAATTACCCAGTTATATATTTTCATGTCCATCTGTTATGGTGGCATTTTTCCCAAATACAAATTAGGAAGATTATTTCACTTGTGTGTGGATGCCAGGTAATGACAGGTGTAGATAGGCTACAGAGGGGCACAGCATGAGACGATTTTCTTGTCAAATTCCCTCCTTTAAGGCCCTGATGGGCACTGACCCTGCACATTGAAAACTGATTATAACTACCAATAGCATATGAATCCAAATTTATCTCTACCAATGCCATGTTGCTGTCAAATGATACCAGGGAAGAATAAATTTTAGACTGTAACCTATCTAAGCCACGACAAAAAGACTTGGGTGGAACTTTCAGCCCCTACAAACAGGTTAGAACAATTGGACCAGAGTAAGGAACAGGGAAGTATGAGAGGGAATGTATCCTATGCCAATATCAAATCTGTAGCCAAGCTGGAATGGGTAGGAAGCTATTTTATGAAAAAGCTAGTTCTGTATAAGGCAGACCATTATTTAGCTATTAGATAACAGCTCTTAGCCAACACAGTTCAGTTCAGTTCAGTCACTCAGTCATGCCAGGCCTCCCTGACCATCACCGACTCTCAGAATTCACTCAGATTCATGTCCATCGAGTCAGTGATGCCATCCAGCCATCTCATCTACTGTCGTCCACTTCTCCTCCTGCCCTCAATCGCTCCAGCATCAAAGCCTTTTCCAATGAGTCAACTCTTTGCATAAGGTGGCCAAAGTATTGGAGTTTCAGCTTTAGCATCATTCCTTCCAAAGAAATCTCAGTGCTGATCTCCTTCAGAATGGACAGGTTGGATCGCCTTGCAGCCCAGGGGACTCTCAAGAGTCTTTTCCAACATCACAGTTCAAAAGCATCGGTTCATCTGTGCTCAGCCTTCTTCACAGTCCAATTTTCACACCCATACATGACCACAGGAAAAACCATAGCCTTGACTAGACGGACCTTAGTCTGCAAAGTAATATCCCTGCTTTTGAATATGCTATCTAGTAGCCAACACAAGGTGAGCTTTAATCAGCCCAGACTAGAGACTAGAAAAACTCATTAACAAAATGTAGTCAGGAAAAGTTAATTAATGTCTACTAAAAATATGCTCAGTGTATGTCTCTACATAAGATCTGTATAAAGGCTTTACATTTATCAAAGGAAATTGAGTATCACAAAGTGAAAATGTTGTGCAGTTTGTATTTTGAACTACTAGAGATGATAATTTGTTACTCAAGTTTTTTTTTTTTTTACCATTACTAATGTTATATTGCACTCTATGTAAAAATTACCAAACAAGAACATAGGAACTATATAGATTTTATGTTTATATTCTGCAGGATTATTGGAAGATTTTATGTCATACTTTGTTTTATTTTAAACATTAACAGATATATGAGGTCTATTAATCAAGACTTTCTAATGATCATGAACGACTTGTGTGTTTGGTCTTATACTTAGTCACTAAGTCATGTCTGACTCTTTTGTGATCCTATGGAGTGTATCCTCTGTCTATAGGATTTCCCAGGTAAGAATACTGGAGTGGGTTGTCATTTCCTTCTCCAGGGAGTCTTCTCAATCCAGGGATTGAATCCAAGTCTCCTGAATTGGCAGGTGGCTTCTTTATAACTGAGCCACCAGGGAAGCCCATACTTTCATTGATCCTAGCTTATAAAATCACCCATGATGACAGGTTAGATTTTGTGGTAGATAAGTTTTTAATTAAAACTAAATGAGAGACATAGGCTGTTATAAAAATAGCAAGCTACATGTGTTAAGGTAGAGTCATAGTGACTAAATTTTATTCAGCTAATTTCCTTGGTAACTTGCTGTGCATATGATACAGGAACTCTATCTGCATTTTTAAGTTGAAACAGGCACTACAGTAAGTCTCCTTCACACAAACAGTCATGCTTTGAATGTTCAAAGAGGCTATTATGAATTCAAATGTCCAATCATGTAAGTTAGCTCATGTGTGCTGTCATATGTGTGCATCCTCTACAAGTGGTTGTCCTTTTGTGTACTTTATTGTACAGTACTGTATACAGTAAAGTAGTACAGTGTCTGTATTTCAAGCACAAGATGTCTGGTTGCAAGTGTAAGAGCAGTGGTGACATAGCTTGTACTGCTCAGAAGTGCCAAGAGCTGAGGATGGAAATGAAAGAGAAAATAATTGAGAGAGTGGAGTGAGGCAGAAAGATTGTAGACATTGTTTCTTCTTATAACATGAATCATTCAACCATTGCCATGATTCCAAAAGGAAAGATCATGAAACATGTGAAGTCTGCTATGCCAATGATGTTGACAATAATATTGATGAAGCTTGGAAAAGTGATGGAGGCCATGAAGAAACTTCTCAGTGTGTGGGTGTAGAATTAGTATCATCCTCTAGTTCCACTTAGCTTAATGCTGATTCAAGAGAAAGCTAAAAATCATTATGAAGACTTGAAGAATAAACACAGCAAAGAATCAGAGGACTCATCTTTTAACAACAGCCATAGATGGTTTCATTGGTTCAAGGCTAGAGTTAAACTTTACAACAGAAAAGTCAGTGCTGAGATAGTGTGAGCAGATACAGTAGCTTCCCAGGAATTTACTGAACTGTGGAGAAATCATTGATGAAGGTGTGTATTTACCCAATAAATTTTTTAATGTGGATGAGACAAGACTGTACTATCAGAGGATGTCAGACTGAAGTTGCATCAGTTAAGAGGAATTGCAGATACCAGGCTTGTTCAGTTGCTCAGTTGTGTCTGACTCTTTGTGACCCCATGAACTGCAGCACATCAGGCTTCCCTGTCTTCCAGAGCTTGCTCAAACTTATATCCATTGAGTCAATGATTACATCCAACCATCTCATAATTTCTTGCCCTCAATCTTTCCCAACATCAGGGTGTTTTCGAATGAAGCAGCTCTTTGCATCAAGTGGCCAAAGTATTGAAGCTTCATCATTAGTCCTTCCAATGACTGTTCAGGGTTCATTTTCTTTAGGATTGACTGATTTGACCTGCTAGTGTTCTTGCCTTAGAGCCCCATGAATACAATGATATCAGAATATAAAGCAGCAAAAGGTAGGCTAACTTCATTGTTTTGTGGCAATGTTTCAGTGATATGAAGCTGAAGCCCCTCTTAGTTTATTATTCAGGAAGCCAAGAGCCCTTAAAAATATAGCCAAGAGCTCTCTTCATGCAGTGTGAAAGAGCAACAGGTCATTTTTCCAGGTCTGTTTTTTCTACCATTTTATCCTGGAGGTAGAGAAATATTCTTTGGAGAAGGATGTCCCATTCAACATTTTTTTCGTGCATGACAATGGTCTGGGCCAATCCCCATTCATGTATGAGTTCCATCCGAACATAAAAATAATGCATCTGCCATCGAATATTATGCTTTTCCAACTTATGGACCACTTATAGTGATTTTCAATAAATATTATTTATGTTGGACTTTTCATCGGGCAGTAACGATTCTGGAACAATCTTAAAACATTGACTTTATTTGGAATAAAATTAAAGCCATCACCAGAAATGGGATTTAGAGGAAACTTTGCCTGCAGTTTGTTCACAGTTTTTGTGGATTTGAGAAGGTGAATGAGGAGTCCAAAGAGGTCTTCATAAACTTAGTGACCTTTAGCAAGAAGCTGTTGCTATATTTTCAAGAGGAGGATGTCATTGAACTCCTTGCTATGCAACACAAGGAGTTTACTAATGAAGATTTGATGAAATTGGAGTTCTAGAGAAAGGATGAAGAGAGAAAAGAGGAAGAAGTAACTGAAGAACTGAAGAGGTACATGACATAAGAAATGGCAGGAGTTTTTTCTTTATTTGAGGAGGCACTGTTAGTTTTTGAGGCACAAGACTTGAGCATAGAATGGTACGTGAAGGTTGCAGAAACCATTCATGATGCCATCTTGTGCTACTATTTTTCATCTATGACAAGAAAATCAGCCATTACCCAGACATCACTGGATTGTTTTTATAAGAAGGTAGATAGAATTGAACCCAGCAAGGAACAAGAACCTGTGACATCAAAGACCAGATATGAGTGAGATTTCAGCTTTCCCCATCTCCTATTGTTGGAATCCTTCAGTTATACTGTCTTCTACCTCCTCTCCCTCCCCTAGGCAGTAACTCTTCTTTCCTGAACACTCAAAGGCAGTCCATGTATGCCAGGTATTGCATTTTACTGCTGTACTTTTCAAGTACTGTACTGAATGATTAAAAGGTGCTTTCTTTTTCGTATTTGTGTTTTATGTATTATTTGTGTGAAAAATATTACAAACACATTACAGTACAGTACTATGGAGTTGACTGTGTTAGTTAGGTACCTAACTAACTTTCTTGGACCTATGAGCACATTGGACTTATGAACATGCTCTCAGAACAGAACTTGTTTGTTTGTAGGGGACTGACTGTAATTTAATACTTTCACATAGAAATCATCATGATAAGGATATGTTTAAAGGAGAGTGCAAATTCTGTTCATAAAAATGTTGATAGGATATGTCTCACATGGATGATTTTTATCAATACTCTCAATTCCAGTCCTTCCTCAGACATGAAAAAAATGTATATATTCAAGATAGTAAAGCATCTGGCCAGCTGGAGTTTTAAAAGTATCTAAAGGAGTTTAAGTATCTAAATGATCCATTTATTTATTCAATGAATCATTATTATTGGTATTTTTGCCATAGAAACATCTTTATTGAGGGGAGCATTGGTCGTGCTGAGTTTGGGGATGCGTGGCAAGCCATCTTTTGTTTTCAGGGCTCCAGGTCTGCCCTGAACCCCTGGGTCTTCAGGGTTTCCATAGGGGTATTTTTATGGCCAGGGTACGTGAAGTCCTTTAAGGTCAGTAGCTTATATTCAGTGTTTAGGACCTATCGCCAAAATGTAGATCAAAATGGGGGTTTCAGGATTTGCACCTGAGTCCTTGATGCCCATCATATATTAGAAATGGCTGCTTGAGGATTTGGGATTCCTATGGGGTTAGGGTTCTTGGAATTTGGGTATCTGCAGATCCATGGACTCAGGATATGAAATTTCTCTGGTTTCCAGGGATGAGAATTTCTCTTTGGGATCTCCTGGTGCCTGTGAATTGGGCCTTGAGGTGACCTGGGAGCCTAGGATGCAGAGACTGACTACAGTCTCCTCCATCCCAGACACAAGGACCTCTATGACTGGGGCTTGGGATTAGAATTTTTAACTTTGGAGTTCCCTTGGGATTTGGGCCTTCCATAAACTGGTGATTCTGAGAGTTAGGGCTTTGGGTCTAATAGGGGCATAGGACTTGGGGACATATCATCTGGGGCTTGGGCTCCACAGAGTTCCAGAATGAGACCTCCAAATTTTAGAGTCCCTCAAAAGGGGAAATAATTACTTAGAGAATTTTCTGGGAGCTTGGCCAGCACAGGTGCTGTTGGATGTATGGGGTGGGATTCATACAAACAACTTGTTGTTTTTTCAAGGTGCAGAAGATAGGAAATCTTGGGAGTTCTATAATTAGCACTTCCAAGACTGTTTTGGTGTCTGTAAATTGGAAGTGACCATTGGCTGGTTAATGTTCTTTTCTTGAGAGGTAGGAGAAGGGATTTTCTTAATAGAAGGGGTCTCTGGTTGCAATGTAAGTGTTTGGTGGTGACTAAGGTGGTTGCAACATTTTGAGGTGACTGATTTTAAATGTGGATACATTACTCTATTGCTTTGGAGATGTTTCTTTCAATGGGATTCAGTGGGATAGGGGGTCTTCTCTTATTAATAGCAAAGGATTCTGATCCAGTGACTAGTGACTCAGAAAGTTCTGCTGTAGAGCATTACATAGAGGAAGTCACCGTTATTTAGGGGGATGTGGAAATCTATATTGGGAGGGTTAGTCTAAGGGACTAGGAATAGTCTATAGGTACTACACTCAAGAAATCTGTTTCTTGGTAACCTAGGATCTGTATTTGGGAATATCATGGGAAAATCTGTTAATACTGGGACCTCTAGGGCTGGCTAGTGGGGCTCTCTACTCTGGATGTGTTGATGGGAATCTCTATCTCAGGTGACTGTGTCAGGAGACACTAGAAGGGGCTCTGGGTCTCTGTGGGATGTCCAGAGCCTCTAAACCTGCATCACCTCCTTGGCAACCAGGGAAAAGCAGCAGCATAAAAGCAACTAGAAGGCAGATTTCTCTGATGTCATGTCTTTTGGGATCTACAAGGTACATTTGAGCTGTGTCAATGCAATTTGTTCTACTTTTTTGCCTCTGACATCATCCCCAGGGAGGTCAGTGGATTCACCAGTCCTCTGAATTTGAGATGCTGGTGTAAAGACTCCATCCTTGGGGGGACAGGTGAAGTTCCTGACACCAAAAACAGCTGTCATGCTTGCTGGTGGGCTGGTCTAGCTCTATGCCATACCAGTAACCTGAGGTCAAGTCTATCTTCCTGTAGAAGGACATAATCCCTTGTTTCTGGCCTATGACCAGGATTTGGTTTCCAACCTCAACCTTGGCTCCTTCATGCTGCCAAAAGCAATGCAGAAACAAGGATGAGAAGAGCCTTCTCTAATCCTCATGTTCCCTGTGGCCTTTACCTGTGATGTGGGAAAAGTCCACCTGGAGAGCCTGAGGTGTGGAGGTGAGGGGTATGGGAGGTGCATCCACTGCCTTGGAAATCTTGGACACAGAGGCAAAAGACCCTACTTGGGAGGGCAGATGAAGTACTGGACATATCTAGCACTGTCATCATTCTTGCCCTCAGGTTTATCCAGCTTCTCACTCACTCACTGGCCACTGGTGAACTCTGTCATCCTGCAGAACCACAGCAAGCCTGTTTCTGGCCACCCAGTAACATGTGGTCTCCCAGGTTCAGACCCAGTGCAGTAAGCATAAAATTGTCTGGGATGTTGTCACATAGTTGGATAGCATGATATTAGGGAGCATGCAGGATTCTCCTCCATCCCAGACACAAGGACCTCTATGACTGGGGCTTGGGATTAGAATTTTTAACTTTGGAGTTCCCTTGGGATTTGGGCCTTCCATAAACTGGTGATTCTGAGAGTTAGGGCTTTGGGTCTAATAGGGGCATAGGACTTGGGGACATATCATCTGGGGCTTGGGCTCCACAGAGTTCCAGAATGAGACCTCCAAATTTTAGAGTCCCTCAAAAGGGGAAATAATTACTTAGAGAATTTTCTGGGAGCTTGGCCAGCACAGGTGCTGTTGGATGTATGGGGTGGGATTCATACAAACAACTTGTTGTTTTTTCAAGGTGCAGAAGATAGGAAATCTTGGGAGTTCTATAATTAGCACTTCCAAGACTGTTTTGGTGTCTGTAAATTGGAAGTGACCATTGGCTGGTTAATGTTCTTTTCTTGAGAGGTAGGAGAAGGGATTTTCTTAATAGAAGGGGTCTCTGGTTGCAATGTAAGTGTTTGGTGGTGACTAAGGTGGTTGCAACATTTTGAGGTGACTGATTTTAAATGTGGATACATTACTCTATTGCTTTGGAGATGTTTCTTTCAATGGGATTCAGTGGGATAGGGGGTCTTCTCTTATTAATAGCAAAGGATTCTGATCCAGTGACTAGTGACTCAGAAAGTTCTGCTGTAGAGCATTACATAGAGGAAGTCACCGTTATTTAGGGGGATGTGGAAATCTATTATTGGGAGGGTTAGTCTAAGGGACTAGGAATAGTCTATAGGTACTACACTCAAGAAATCTGTTTCTTGGTAACCTAGGATCTGTATTTGGGAATATCATGGGAAAATCTGTTAATACTGGGACCTCTAGGGCTGGCTAGTGGGGCTCTCTACTCTGGATGTGTTGATGGGAATCTCTATCTCAGGTGACTGTGTCAGGAGACACTAGAAGGGGCTCTGGGTCTCTGTGGGATGTCCAGAGCCTCTAAACCTGCATCACCTCCTTGGCAACCAGGGAAAAGCAGCAGCATAAAAGCAACTAGAAGGCAGATTTCTCTGATGTCATGTCTTTTGGGATCTACAAGGTACATTTGAGCTGTGTCAATGCAATTTGTTCTACTTTTTTGCCTCTGACATCATCCCCAGGGAGGTCAGTGGATTCACCAGTCCTCTGAATTTGAGATGCTGGTGTAAAGACTCCATCCTTGGGGGGACAGGTGAAGTTCCTGACACCAAAAACAGCTGTCATGCTTGCTGGTGGGCTGGTCTAGCTCTATGCCATACCAGTAACCTGAGGTCAAGTCTATCTTCCTGTAGAAGGACATAATCCCTTGTTTCTGGCCTATGACCAGGATTTGGTTTCCAACCTCAACCTTGGCTCCTTCATGCTGCCAAAAGCAATGCAGAAACAAGGATGAGAAGAGCCTTCTCTAATCCTCATGTTCCCTGTGGCCTTTACCTGTGATGTGGGAAAAGTCCACCTGGAGAGCCTGAGGTGTGGAGGTGAGGGGTATGGGAGGTGCATCCACTGCCTTGGAAATCTTGGACACAGAGGCAAAAGACCCTACTTGGGAGGGCAGATGAAGTACTGGACATATCTAGCACTGTCATCATTCTTGCCCTCAGGTTTATCCAGCTTCTCACTCACTCACTGGCCACTGGTGAACTCTGTCATCCTGCAGAACCACAGCAAGCCTGTTTCTGGCCACCCAGTAACATGTGGTCTCCCAGGTTCAGACCCAGTGCAGTAAGCATAAAATTGTCTGGGATGTTGTCACATAGTTGGATAGCATGATATTAGGGAGCATGCAGGAGAGCAGAACAGCCTCTTCCAGTGGCACCCACAGCTCCTTGGCCACCAGAAACGCTCTGCCTCATCCAGAGACATATTCATGGGGTCTGGGACCACCTCCACTGGCCCCTGTCCCTGTCAGTTCCAAAGCTCTGGGTTGATGCCATGATCCAGCAAATATTTGGCCACATCCAGGCACAGGTTGGCCTGGAGGAGGAAATGGCAACCCACACCAGTATTCTTGCATAGGAAATCCCATAGACAGAGGAGTCTGACAGGCTACAGTCCATGGAGTTTCAAAGAGTTGGACACAACTAAGCAACTGAGTACTCATATACACATAGGTTTGAAGCAATAGAGTGCAAAGTTGAGCCACGGTTGAAATCATTGCACATGAAGCTCATACCCTAGAGGCTGTGCACCCTTCAGTAACAAGTGCTCAAGATACAACAGGTCAAAATAGGCCACATATTTAAATTCATTCGTGTTGGTGCAGTGGCTGTACAGGATCATGTTTATGTCCAGCATCAGCAGCTGCTGGGAGAGGCAAATGGCCACCTTATGGTCCCCAACTCCATGGTTCCCAGCCTTGCATGAATAAGGGAGCAGTGTCATGTTGATCAGCCCATTGTGATAATTCCAAAGCCAGTCTCAATGCAGAATCTCATTGCCAATGACATTGATCTTGTGTTGGACTTGGAGCACCCACTGGCACACGGTGGCAAGTAGCTCAGGGTTGGTGATATACAAGTCAAACAGAATCTTCTGATAGGCAGGGTCATTGGGGTGGAAGAAGATGAAGTCCAAGGGAAGTGCTGCAGGTGCTGAAGGGTGCACAACAGGCTCTGTCAGAACTCCTGGGTGGTCCTGGGATGCTCTGGAATAGGCTTGTCAGCCTCCTCTTCTTCTTCTTCTGTTGTGGTGAGCCACCAGGGCAGGATCTGTCTTAGTCATGGTCCATGGAGGCCTTCAGAGGGAAAGTACAGAGTTGGAGGTGGCCTTCTGACAAATCCTCAGGTGAATGTGGTTGGAGACCAAAACTGAAATTGTAGAAACTGGAGTAATGGTGTGTCAGTGTCTAGAGAAGTGATAGGGGAGAAAGAGATGCAAAGAAGGGGAGGAGGCCCAGATGTTGATGGAGGATGGGGTAGTGAGGGCAATCTGATGCAATTTTTTGAGCTGAAGGTATGTGCCAGGCACTGAGATTGTACTGAGGACACAGAAGAGGCCTGAATCAATGGAGCAAGTGAGTGGAGATGCTGCATCTTGCAATTTTCATGAAATATAAGACCAACCAAAATTTCAACAAAATACCTGGGCAAGGACAGAGGCCTTCTTTAAATTCTCTGAATCACTGTTCACTCAATTCAAACTTGATTCCTTCTGTTGGTTTAAAAAATATTTATTTCCAATGAAGTGAAGAAGTGAAGTCGCTCAGTCGTGTCCGACTCTTTGTGACCGCGTGGACTGCAGCCTATCAGGCTTCTCCATCCATGGGATTCTCCAGGCAAGAGTACTGGAGTGGGTTGCCATTTCCTTCTCCATTATCGCCAATATTATACTAATATTTTAGTGGCTGCTACTCTTTTGTTATATTTACTATTTTATTTTTTTTATTCTGCATATAAGTGATATCATACAGTATTTGCATTTCTCTCTATTACTTATTTTAGTAAACATAATAGCCTCTAATCTATTCTTATTGCATGCATATTTTCAAACTAGCATCTTTTTGAACTATACCCAGGAATGGAATTGCTAGATCATATGGTAATTCTATTTTTAGAGAAATCTCCATACCGTTTTCCTCAGTGTCTGTGCCAATTTACATTCCCACCAACACTGTTCAAAGATTCTCTTTTCTCCACATTTTTGGCAACATTGGTCTTTTGCATTTTTGTAGATGATAAGATAGTCATTCAGAGAAGGCAATAGCACCCCACTCCAGTACTCTTGCCTGGAAAATTCCATGGATGGAGGAGCCTGGTAGGCTTCAGTCCATGGGGTCGCTAGGAGTCGGACAAGACTGAGTGACTTCACTTTCACTTTTCACTTTCATGCATTGGAGAAACAAATGACAACCTACTCCACTATTTTTGTCTGGAGAATCCGAAGGATGGAGGAGCCTGGTGGGCTGCCATCTCAGTGGTTGCACAGAGTCAGACATGACTGAAGCAACTTAGCAAAAGCAAGATAGTCATTCTGAGAAGTGTGAGGTGGTATCCCATGGTGGTTTTAATTTGCATTTCCCTGATGATGACTGAGGTTGAGCATCTATTGCTGTGCATATTGGCCATCTGTATATCTTCTTTGGAAACATTTCCATTAAGATTTTCTGCTCATTTGGATCATGGCATCCAATATCATCACTTCATGACAAATAGAAGCGAGGAATGTGGAAGCAGTGACAGATTTTAGACAGCATATTAAAAAGTAGAGACATCACTTTGGAAACAAAGGTCCATATAGTCAAAGCTACGGTTTTCCCAGTAGTCATGTATGGACATAAGAATTGGTCCATTAAGAAAACTGAGCACCAAAGATCTTCATGACCCAGATAATCATGATGATATGATCACTAATCTAGAGCCAGACATCTTGGAATGTGAAGTCAAGTGGGCCTTAGAAAGCATCACTAGGACCAAAGCTAGTGGAGGTGATGGAATTCAAGTCGAGCTGTTTCAAATCCTGAAAGATGATGCTGTGAAAGTGCTGCCAGCGAATTTGGAAACTGAGCAGGGGCCACATGACTGGAACAGGTCACTTTTCATTCCAATTCCAAAGAAAGGCAATGCAAAAAAAAAAAAAAAATGCTCAAACTACTGCACAATTGCACTCATCTCACATGCTAGTAAAGTAATGCTTAAAACTCCCTAAGCCAGGCTTCAGCAATACATAAACCATGAACTCCCTGATGTTCAAGCTGGTTTTAGAAAAGGCAGAGGAACCAGAGATCAAATTGACAACATCCTCTGGATAATGGACAAAGCAAGAGAGTTCCAGAAAAACATCTATTTCTGCTTTATTGACTATGGCAAATACTTTGACTGTGTGGATCACAATAAACAGTGGACAATTCTGAAAGAGATGGGAATACCAGACCACCTGACCTGCCTCTTGAGAAATCTGTATGCAGGTCAGGAAGCAACAGTTAGAACTGGACATGGAGCAACAGACTGGTTCCAAATAGGAAAAGGAGTGTGTCAAGGCTGTATATTGTCACCCTACTTATTTAACTTATATGCAGAGTACATCATGAGAAATGCTGGACTGGAAGAAACACAGGCTGGAATCAAGACTGCTGGGAGAAATATCAGTAACCTCAGATATACAGATGACACCATCCTTATGGCAGAAAGTGGAGAGTAGCTTAAAAGCCTCTTGATGAAAGTGAAAGAGGAGAGCGAAAAAGTTAACTTAAAGCTCAACATTCAGAAAATGAAGATCATGGCATCCGGTCCCATCATTTCACGGGAAATAGATGGGGAAACAGTGGAAACAGTGTCAGACTTTGTTTTCGGGGGGCTCCAAAATTACTGCAGATGGTGAATGCAGCCATGAAATTAAAAGACACTTACTCCTTGGAAGAAAAGTTATGACCAATCTAGATAGTATATTCAAAAGCAGAGAGATTACTTTGCCGACTAAGGTCTGTCTAGTCAAGGCTATGGTTTTTCCATTGGTCATGTATGGATGTGAGAGTTGGACTGAGCTGAGCACCGAAGGATTGATGCTTTTGAACTGTAGTGTTGGAGAAGACTCTTGGAAGTCCCTTGGACTGCAAGGAGGTCCAACCAGTCCATTCTGAAGGAGATCAACCCTGGGATTTCTTCAGAAGGAAAAATGCTAAAGCTGAAACTCCAATACTTTGGCCACCTCATGAGGAGTTGACTCATTGGAAAAGAGTCTGATGCTGGGAGGGATTAGGGGCAGGAGGAGAAGGGGACGACCAAGGGTGAGATGGCTGGATGGCATTACAGACTCAATGGACATGAGTCTGAGTGAACTCCGGGAGATGGTGAGGAACAGGGAGTCCTGGCGTGCTGCAATTCATGGGGTCGCAAAGAGTCGGATGTGACTGAGCGACTGAACTGAACTGATCTGAGCACCAAAGAATCGATGCTTTTGAACTGTGGTGCTGGAGAAGACTCTTCAGAGTCCGTTGGACTGTAAGGAGGTGAAACCAGTCAATCCTGAAGGAAATCAATCCTGAAAATTCACTGGAAGGACTGTTGCTGAAGCTGAAGCTCCAATACTTTGTCTACCAGATTTGACAAGCTGGCTCATTGGAAAAGACCCTGATACTAATAAAGATGAAGGCAAAATGAGAATGGGCAAAAAGATGAGATGGGTGGATGGCATCACTGACTTAATGGATGTAAATCTGAGCAAACTTCAGAAGATGGTGGAGGACAGAGAAGCTTCAATGTGCCAGAGTCCATGGGGTTGCAGAGTTGATCATTACTTAGCAACTGAACAACAATAAGGATACTTTGATTTAACACAGACATAATTTAAACCAAAATTGGAGTCTAAGAAGTATAATGGCAGGAAATGATGTTTTTGATTATTAAATATTTCAACTTTATTCAGGCAGTTAGCAAACCAAAAAGCCATTAATTTGTCTTTTGCATTATCACGGATATTGCTTCCAAAGTATTAGTGAGTATCCATTAAATCTATGGTTCTCCTTCCTCTATCACCCACCAGATAATTTGTAGATTAGATGTACATATTTAAGTCTACTTTTACAATGAACAAAACTATTTTTACTGGAGGTTTGAGTTCCATGGTTTTCTAAAACACACTTGATTATAAACTTAATTAATCTGATACTTACAAATCAGCTATTTTGAGGCTTAGAATTTAATTCTAAATGTGATTACCATATAGTCTTGTTCAGAAAAGCTTAAAAGATATTTGTAAAATCTTATTGCCTCAAAGATGGTTATCAATATGGAGGCAGAGCACCCAAGTTTCATAGATTACTCTTGCAATTCTTCTAAATTATTTGCAGCACAGAATTTTGAGACCCCATCCAAACTTCCTAGATACCTCAACCTCTGTTTTATCCATATTTCAAATATAATTATAGTATATTTACATATACAAAACAATATTGAAAGAATTGCCAATTCCTGCTTGAATAAGCACTGTAAAATAATTTTTATGTTCAGAATAAAGTGCAACTACTGATT
>SJYC01058723.1:0-13255 GCA_006408675.1 Madoqua kirkii | reverse complement strand
GGGGGGGGGGGGGAAAAACACAAACACATGGAGGGTAAACAACACATCACTAAATACATTGATGATTATAGAAAATTTCTAAAACTACATAGAAATAAATGACAAGAAAAACACAAACCTATGTGATGCAGCAAAAGCAGTTCTAAGTCAAAAGTATGCCAAAAAAGAAAAGAAAAATCTCAAATAAATAACTTATTTTCCCCCTAAGCAGCTACATAAATAAGAATAACAAAACTGTAAGTTAGTAAAAAAGAAGTCATAGAAATCAGAGCAGAAATAAATGACATAGAAACAAAGAAAACAATAGCAAGATCAATGAAACTAAAAGCTGATTTTTTGAAAAGATAAACATACTTTTGCCAGACTCATCAAGAAAAAAAGGAGAGGACTCAAATCAGTTAAATTAGAAATTAAAGGAAAAAATTACTCCAGACAACACAGAAATACAAATATGAGACTACTATTAGTAACTAGATGCCAATAAAATAAACAACCTGGAAGAAACTGACAAATTCTTATAGTGCTACTATCTTCCAAGACTAAATCAGGAAGAAATAGAAAATATGACCAGATAAATTATCAGTAATTAAATTGAAACTGTGATTAAAACTCTTTCTACAAAGAAAGTTCAGGATCAGATGACTTTGTAGGTGAATTCTATCAAACAGTTAGAAAAGAGTTAACACCCATTCTTCTCAAACTCTTCCAAAAATTTGCAGGGGAAGAAACACTCCAAAATTAATTCTATGTTCCAAGACTAAATCAGGAAGAAATAGAAAATATGACCAGATAAATTATCAGTAATTAAATTGAAACTGTGATTAAAACTCTTTCTACAAAGAAAGTTCAGGATCAGATGACTTTGTAGGTGAATTCTATCAAACAGTTAGAAAAGAGTTAACACCCATTCTTCTCAAACTCTTCCAAAAATTTGCAGGGGAAGAAACACTCCAAAATTAATTCTATGAGGCCACCATCACCTTGATACAAAAACAAGACAAAGAAATCACAAAAAATTAAATAACAGAATATAGACACAAAACTTTTCAATAAATATTAACAAGCAGAATCCAACACATCAAAAAGTTCATAAACCATGATCAAGTGTGGTTTATACCAGGGATGCAAGAATTCTTCAATAAATGCCAATCAATCTGATATATATTAACAAATTAAAGAATAAAATCCATATAATAATCTCAATGGGTGCAGAAAAAGCTTTTGACAAAATTCAACACTCATGTATGATAAAAAAAAAACTCTCCAGAAAGTGGGCATAGAGGGAACCTACCTCAACATAATAAAAGCTATATATGACAAACTCACAGCAAACATCATTTTAAATTGTAAAAACTGAAAGCATTTCCTCTAAGTTCAGGAACAAGACAAGTAAAAACTCCTTACCACTAGTAAGCAACATAGTTTTGGAAGTATAGCTATGATAATCACAGAAGGAAAAGAAATAAAAGTAATCCAAATTGGGAAAAAAAGTAAAAAACTGTCATTGTTTTGCAGATGATCGAATACTATACACAGAATATCCTAAAGATGTCATCAGAAAACTACTGGGACTAATTACAGAATTTAATAATATTTCAGTGTATAAAACTAATTCACAGAAAT
Source organism: Madoqua kirkii (assembly GCA_006408675.1). NCBI lineage: Eukaryota > Metazoa > Chordata > Mammalia > Artiodactyla > Bovidae > Madoqua > Madoqua kirkii. The sequence goes on along the minus strand of SJYC01058723.1, from coordinate 11,632 downwards.
CTCTTGCATTTTTGTACACTAGCAGCAAAAGAAGTTAAGGGGAAAATAATCTAATTTACCATTGCAACAAAGAGAACATTTAGGAATAAACTTACGTAAGGAGGGAAAAAATCTGTACTCAGAAAACTCTAAGATACTGATGAAAACAATCAAAGATGACACAAACAGATGGAGAGATATAGCATATTATTGGACTGGAAGAATCAATATTGTGAAAATGAGTCAACTACCCAAAGCAATCTACAGATTCATTTCAGTCCCTGTCAAATTACTGAGACGTTTTTTACAAAATTAGAACAAAAATTTTTCACAATTTTCATGAAAATACAAAAGACCCCAAATAGCCAAAGCAATCTTGAGGAAAAAGAAACAAACAAACACAAAGCTGGAGGAATTAGGCCTTTTGAATTAAGATTAAACTACAAAGCTACAGTAATCAAGACAGTATGCTGTGCTGCTGCTGCTGCTGTTGGTGCTAATCAATTTTCATGAAAATACAAAAGACCCCAAATAGCCAAAGCAATCTTGAGGAAAAAGAAACAAACAAACACAAAGCTGGAGGAATTAGGCCTTTTGAATTAAGATTAAACTACAAAGCTACAGTAATCAAGACAGTATGCTGCTGCTGCTGCTGCTGCTGTTGGTGCTAAGTCGCTTCAGTCTTCTCCGACTCTGTGCGACCCCATAGCCGGCAGCCCACCAGGCTCGTCCATCCCAGGGATTCTCCAGGCAAGAACACTGGAGTGGGTTGCCATTTCCTTTTCCAATGCATGAAAGTGAAAGTGAAGTTGCTCTGTCATGCCCAACTCTCCACAACCTTATGGACTGCAGCCTACCAGGCTCCTCTCCATCCACAGGATTTTACAGGCAAGAGTACTGGAGTGGGGTGCCATTGCCTTCTTCAAGACAGTACGATACTGGCCAAAATTTCAATCAGTGGAATAGTACAGAAATACCAATATAGTATACTAACGCATATATGGAATTTAAGATGATAATGATAACTCCGTATGCGAGACAGCAAAAAAGACACGGATATATAGAATGGTGTTTTGGACTCTATGGTAGAGGGAGAGGGTAAGATGATTTGGGAGAATGGCATTGAAACATTATAATATCATATAAGAAATGAATCGTCAGTCTAGGTTCGATGCAGGATACAGGATGCTTGGGGAAGTGCACTGGGATGACCCAGAGGGATGGTATGGGGAGGGAGGCGGGAGTAGGGTTCAGGATTGGATACATGTGTACACCCGTGGTGGATTCATGTTGATGTATGGAAAAACCAATACAATATTGTAAAGTAATTTGCCTCCAATTAAAATAAATAAATATAAAATTGAAACAAACACACAAACAAACAAAAAAACCAAAGTCTTTTTCCTATTTGGAACCAGTCTGTTGTTTCACATCCAGGTCTAACTGTTGCTTTCTGACCTGCATACAGGTTTCTCAAGAGGGAGGTCAGATGGTCTGGTATTTCCATCTCTTTCAGAATTTTCCACAATTTATTGTGATCCACACAGTCAAAGACTTTGGCTTAATTATTCCTAAACTCTAAGCTCAGCAAACTTCCTTTGCCATAAAAATTTCCCTCACAAACAGGTCTCATATAACAATCTTTCCCATTGCCTCAAGCTGTGGCCTACGTGCTCATCTTGGAACATTTTTTGTAAAGATCCTTGAATGAATGTCAATGGTTACTTTATAGATTATTTTCTGGACACAACTGCAGAAGGCTTTGTGCTTTCTCATGCTTCTCTCAAGAACAATAAACACGCTAATATTCTTTCCAGCCAACTCAATCGAAGAAAGGAAAGAATAAGTCAGAATCATGAGACCTAACTCCTTCGTCCTGGGACTATGCCTGTGGGATGACGAGAGTGGGTTGGGGCCATGCCTCCATTTTGTCAATAATGCCTAATGTGGCTCCCAACATCTCCCCCTTTCTTATTATTTAAAGCATAAGTATAAAACTCAGTAGATAAAACAGAAACACTTCAGTTGAGTATTCTGAAAAGGCATGAGGCTAATACACAAATCAGAACCAATAGGCATAAGCATTAATTATTATTGTTAAAAAAGATTCATGGGAAAGATACCCCTCTAGATTTTTAAAAAGGGAATTAGAAAGCCATTGAGGAGAAAAGTCAGACGCTGCCTGCTTCCTACTCTTAATATCCTGATGTAACTTAAAAATATCAATACTAAAACTCTAGACGCCTAAAATATGATTCCTAATGTGTTCCCAAGAATGTAGGGAATCATTCGCTTGTAGAAGGGTAACATACATTCATTTAAATGCATTAGGCATTACTGACATTTCTCTTGTAAAGTACAAATTGACACTTACCAAGAGCATTGCCCGGAGAAGGCAATGGCGCCCAACTCCAGTACTCTTGTCTGGAAAATCCCATGGATGGAGGAGCCTGGTAGGCTGCAGTCCATGGGGTCGCTAAGAGTCAGACACAACTGAGAGGCTTCACTTTCACTTTTCACTTTCATGCATTGGAGAAGGGAATGGCAACCCACTCCAGTATTCTTGCCTAGAGAATCCAGGGGAAGGGGAAGCCTAGTGGGCTGCCATCTCTAGTGTCACACAGAGTCGGATATAACTGAAGGGGCTGAGCAGTAGCAGCAAGAGCATTGCCAATGACTGAACAGCAAGGCATTTACCATCTGCTTCTACTGAGATTGAACCCCATGCTGCTATAGCTGTTAGCCTTCAATAACCCCTGAGGGTCTTCAGGGTGAAGTGAGGCACTCTGTGCTCCAGGGAATCTGGGGGGACAGGTCTTTAGATAGTTGGATGTTTTCAGAAACAAATTTTATGATCTCAATCCTTGCATCTCCTCATATCTAGAGAAGCACTAAATCTCCTCATGGTGACATCATATCCTCATGACTAACAAAAAACCTTTTATAAATTGAGTGCTTCATGTTATTGAACTCCTCCTTCACCAAAACCTTATATATTGATTTTCCCTCATTGCCACTTTGGAGCAGTCTGTCAGAGCTATCTGAGGTGCTGCCTCCAGGGCTGCAGTCCTCATTTTGCCCCAAATAAAACTTAACTCACAACTCTCAAGTTGTACATCTTTTTTCAGTTGATACTTGGATGGGAGGAGACATGTTCAGTAATAATTTAATCCAGTTTTCTGTGGAAGTGTACAGTAGGACCTTGTGGTTTATTCACCCTATATATACTGCTTACATCTGCTAGCCCCAAATTCCCATTCCACCCCTCCCCAAGTCCTTCTCCTTTGACAACCACCAGTCTTTGTTCTGGTCCGCAAGTCTATTTCTGTTCCATTTAGACTCATTGGTGTCATATTTTATATTCTATATACAAGTGATATAATGCAGTGTTTAGTTTTATCTTTCTGACTTTTCTTCACTTAGTACGATAATCTCTAGCTGCATTCATGTTGCTGAAAATGGCATTATTTCATTTTTTTTTCTGTGAATGAGTAATAATCCATTGTATATATGTACCACATCTTTACCCATTCCTCTGTTTATGAACATTTATGATTTTTCCATGTCTTGGATACTGTGAATAGTGCTTCTGTGAAGTGTTCATGTATCTTTTGAACTATAGTTTTGTCTGGATATATGGCCAGAAGTAGAATTACTGGATCATATGATAATTACACTTTTAGTTAAAAAAACTAAAAACAAAGCTACTATATTATACTGCAACCTGATTCTTGGGCATGTATCTGGAGGAAACCATTGACACATGCATGGGTAATGAAGATGTGGTATATACATACAATGGAATATCACTCAGACATTGATAAAATTATTTCATTTGTAGCAACATGGGTTTACCTAGAGATTATCATACTAAGTGAAGTAAACCAGGCAGAGAAAGGCAAATATCATATGATATCCTTATATGAGTAAAAAATATAATACAAATTAACTTATTTACAAAACAGAAATAGACCCACAGACATATAAAACAAACATGGTTATCAAAGGCAGATGAGGGGAGGGGCGAATTAAAAGTCTAAGATTAACATATACTTAACCAACAGAATTACATTTAATACTTTGCAATAATCTATAAGTGAAAAGAATCTGAGAAAGACTAGATATGTACATATTTGTGTAACTGAATCAATTTGTTGCATACCTGAAATTTATTCTAAATCAACTATATTTCAATAAATACAAAAGAACAGCACATAGTATGTGTATTTTTACAGTATATGTAATTCTGATTTTCAAAAATCCATGTTAGTAACACTTAAGAGTACATTTAAAGGATATCAATGTAAACTGATGAACATATAATTCACTGACAAAATTGAAATCAAAGGAACTTGTCTCTTGTACTTGGTTGATCTCAGAGGAAAAGTAGAGTTTGACGAGCAGTCACTTCCCACACCTTCCACCAGCAAGCCTTCTGCTGCTTCTCTAGCCTGCATAACAATACAGCTATTATTGCAGCCACAGAGAGTGCTCAGGAACAGATTCGACTGTACTACTATACTCTATACAGTTTGTTGTCATTGTTTAAATGCTAAGTCGTGTCCACCCTGTTGCAATCCCATGGACTGTAGCCCCACCAGGCTCCTCTGTCCATGAGATTTCCCAGGCAAGAATACTGAAGTGGATTTTAATTTCCTTCTCCGGGGGATCTCCCTGACACAGGAATTGAACCCACCTCTCCTGCATTGGCAAGTGGATTCCCTACCACCGAGCAACCAGAGAAAACTACTCTATACAGTACTATATAGTACTATATAGTAAAGTACACAATAGAACAAAAAATGGAATAAGATGCAAGTATGTGACAACTGTCTGCCCAACATCTGAACTAACATATTATTGGACATTCACACACATTTTTTCCCATTAGGAAGCTTCCATAGGCCTCTTAGACATATCTGTCAGAAGACAGACAGAAAGAAAACCACAATCACAGAAAACAAGTCAAACTGACCACATGGACCACAGCCTTGTCTAGCTCAATGAAATTATGAGCCATGCCATGTAGGGCCACCCAAATGGATGGGTCATTGTGGAGAGCTCTGGAAAAAACATGGCCCACTGGAGAAGGGAATGGCAAACCACTTCAGTATTCTAGCCTTGAGAACCCCATGGACAGTATGAAAAGGCAAAATATAAAACACTGAAAGGTGAACTCCCTAGGTTAGTAGAGGCCCAACATGCTACTTGAGAAGAGTGAAGAAGTAACTCCAGAAAGGATGAAGAGATGGAGCCAAAGCAAAAACAATGCCAGTTGTGGATGTGACTGGTGATTGAAATAAAGTCCAATGCTGTAAAAGCAATATTGTATAGGAACCTAGAAAGTTACGTCCATGAATTAAGGTAAACTGAAAGTGGTCACACAGGAAGTGGCAGGAGTGAATATTAAAATTTTAGAAATCACTGAACTAAAATGGACTGGAATGAGTAGATTTAACTCAGATGACCATTATATCTACTACTGAGGGTAAGAATACCTTAGAATAAATGGAGTATTCCTCATAATTAACAAACAGTCCAAAATGCAGTACCTGAGTGCAATCTCAAAAATGACAGAATGATCTCTGTTCATTCCCAAGTTAAACCATTCAATATCAGAGTATTCAAGTGTATGCCCCAAACAGTAATGCTAAAGAAGCTGAAGTTGAATGGTCCTATGAAGACTCACAAGACTTTCTAAAACTAACACACAAAGAAGATATCCTTTTCATTATAGGAGACTGGAATACAAAAGTAGGAAGTCAAGATATTTCTGGAGTAACAGGCAAGTTTTGCCTTGGAGTACAGAATGAATCAGAGCAAATGCTAACAGGGATTTGCCAAGAAAACACACTGCTCATAGCAAACAACATTTTCCAACAGCACAAGAAAAGACTCTACACATGGACATCACTGGGTAGTCAATACCAAAATCAGATCAGTTATATTATTTGCAGCCAAAGATGAAGAAGCTCTAAAGAGTCATAAAACAAGACCAGCAGCTGACTGTGGCTCAAATCATGAACTCCTTATTGCAAAATTCAGACTTAAATTGAAGAAAGTAGGGAACATCAATAGACAAAAATCAAATCCGTTAGAATTATACAGTGGAAGTGACAAGTAGATTCCAGGGATTAGATCTGATAGAAACAGTGCCTGAAGAACTATGGATGGGGGATCATGACATTGTACAGGAAGAAGTGATCAAGACCATCCCCAGGAAAAAGAAATGCAAAAGGACAAAACAGCTATCTGAAGAGGCCTTACATATGGCTGAGAAGAGAAGTAAAAGTGGAAAAAGGAGAAAAGGAAGGATAACCCATTTGAATGCAGAGTTCCAAAGAATAGTAAGGAGTGATAAGGAGTGATAAGAAAGCCTTCCTCAGAGATAAATGCAAAGAAATTGAGGAAAGCAATAAAATGGGAAAGACTAGACATCTCTTCAAAAAAAAAAACAACTAGAGATACCAAGGAAACATTTAATGCAAAGATGTGCACAATAAAGGACAGAAGCAATATGGACCTAGTAGAAATAGAGGATATTAAGAAGAGGTGGCAAGAATACACAGAAGAACTGTACAAAAATGATATTCATGACCCAAATAACCAAAACGGTATGATCACTCACCTACAGCCAGACATCTTGTAATGTAAAGTCAAATGGGCCTTAGGAAGCATCACTAAGGGCAAAATTAGTGGATGCGATGGAATTCCATTTTAGTTGATTCAGTTTTTAAAGCATGATGCTGTGAAAGTGTTGCACTCAATATGCCAGCATATCTGAAAAACACAGCAGCGGCTACAAACTGGAAAAGATCAATTTTCATTCCTATCCCAAAGAAAGGCAATACCAAAGAAACTCAAACTACCACACAATTCACTCATCTCACATACTAGCAAAGTAATGCCCCAAATTCTCCAAGCGAAGCTTCAACAGTCCATGAACCATGAACTTCCAGATGTTCACGCTGGTTTTAGAAAAGGCAGAGGAACCAGAGATCAAATTGCCATAATCCACTGGGTCATCGAAAATCAAGAGAATTCCAGAAAAATATCTACTTCTGCTTTATTGTCTATGCCAAATACTTTGACTGGGTGGTTCACAACTGGGTGGTTCCACAAACTATGGAAAATTCTTCAAGAGTTGGGAATACTAGACCACCTTACCTGACTCCTGAGAAATCTGTATGTAGGTCAAGAAGCAACAGTTAGAACTGGACATGTAACAAACTGGTTCGAAATTGCAAAGAAGTACATCAAGGCTGTATCATGTCACCCTGCTTATTTAACTTATGTGTAGAGTACCTCATGCAAAGTGCCGGGCTGGATGAAGAACAAGATAGAATCAAGATTTAGAGAAATGGGAGAAATGTCAGTAACATAAGATATGCAGATGACACCACCCTTATGGGAGAAAGTGAAGAACTAAAGAGCCTCTTGATGAAAAGGAAAGAGGAGAGTGAATGAGTTGGCTTAAAACTTATCTTCCAGAAAATTAGGATCATGTCTTCTTGTCCCATCACTTAACGGAAAATAGATATGGAAACAGGGAAAAAGTGAGAGATTGGAGGGGGGGCTCCAAAATTACTGTGGATGGTGAGTACAGCCATAAAATTAACAGAAGCTTGCTCTTTGGAAGAAAAGCTATGCCCAAACTAGACTTTGCCAACAATGGTTGGTCTAATCAAAGATTTGTTTTTTTTTTTCCTGGTAGTCAAGTATGGATGTGAAAGTTGTATCATAAGCAAAGCTGAGTGGCAAAGAATTGATGCTTTTGAATTGTGGTGTTGGAGAAGAATCTTCAGAGTCCCTTGGACTGCAAGGAGATCAGACCAGTCCATCCAAAAGGAAATCAATCCTGAATATTTACTGGAAGGACTGATGCTGAAGCTGAAATTCCAATAGTATGGCCACCTGATGCAAAGAACTGACTCCTTGGAAAAGACCCTGATACTGGGAAAGATCAAAGGCAGGAAGAGAAGGGAATGACAGAGGATGAAATGGTTGAATGGCATCACTGACTCAATGGACATAAGTTTGAGCAAGCTCTGGGAGTTGGTGATGGACAGGGAAGCCTAGTGTGCTTTATTCCATAGGGTGGCAAAGAGTTGGACATAACTGAGCGACTGAGCTAACTAGCAGACACATATTCCCATCTCTCAAATGTCACAAGTTGAAGGTTTATATGTAGGGGATTTACTGTAGCAAGTCGTCTGATTGTTGTAAAGTATGCATTACACAGAGTGAGCATTCAGAAGTTGTTAGCTTTTCTTGTCATCAACATTCTTACTGTACCTACCTAGCTCGCACCCTTGTTCATGACTTTTTTATGGGTTTTGTCACTAATTTAGCCTCTGAATTCTGTTTCACACCCAAGCCATTTCACTCTGTTCTCTGAATGCACTTTTTATGTGCAGCAAATTCCATGACAGAGCAATATACTCTTCATTATCTTGGACAGAATTTCAATTTTCTTATCTGAAACCTGCAGTCTAGCAATTGCAGGATATTTCTGCAAATATTGCATCTGTCAGAGTTACAAAGAGGTGTAGGATTCCTCCATCCTCACCAATGTATTTTGCAATGATTATATTACTATCTGCTAGGTTAAAAAAAATAGCTGCTGTCTTACAGAGGTCATTGGCCAATACTTTTTCATATGCTGTTTTCCACTAGCCATGTAGATGTAACTTTAAAGTTTGCTTTGTGATATCAACGTTTGGTTTATTTGAAAAAAGCATGAACTAATACAGCAGATTTCGAACAGTCTATGAGGATCTCATTTCTATTTCTAGATCCACCACAGTGCTGCCTACTTCTGCTCCATTTCAATGCACATTCTTATGGTCACACTCTTCATTTTCCCTACTCTATTCACCTTTAAACACTCCATTTAAGCTCTATCATGCTATTTACAACTTTGATCCTATTCTGTCTTAGGTATTCTTACTGTACAGCATCATTCTTTTAAAAATCTTCTTGATGCCATATTTTAATTTATGCACCCTCTGACCTTCCACTTTACCCCTCCATGGTTGAGCTTTGATGCTATGATCTGCAATTCAAACCATGACCTTGACAATGCATTCAGTTTCCTTGGCTCTTGTCTCTACCTCAAATCCACCTAAAAAGAAACCCCAACTTTGGATCAGTCTAAATCTCTGTCCCCTAACATCTACACAATGGTCACGGTGGAAGCTGGAGGGGCTGACAGAACTGCAGAAAGACACGTTTCAACCTCAATGATGCCGCAATGACCTTGCCTAATGCCTTTTAACAGCCTCTGGTTCTTCAAATGTTTTAGGTTTTCCTAGTATCTCCTACTGTCACAAGTATTTCAAGTTTTTTACGTGTCCCCAGTCTTCTTTTATTATTATTATTATTATTATTTATTTATTTTTTCTTTATTTTACTTTACAATACTGTGTTAGTTTTGCCATATATCAACATGAATCTGCCACAGGAGTACACGTGTTCCCAATCCTGAAACCCCCGCCCACGTCTCTCCACATATCATCTCTCTGGGTCATCCCAGTGCAACAGCCCAAGCATCCTGTATCCCGTATCGAACCTAGACTGGAGATTCATTTCTTATATGATATTATACATATTGCAATACCATTCTCCCAAATCATACCACCATCTCCCTCTCCTGTGGAGTCCAAAAGACTGTTCTATACATCTGTTTCTCCTTTGCTGTCTTGCATACAGGGTTATCATAACCATCTTTCTAAATCCCATATATATGCATTAGTATATTGTATTGGTGCTTTTATTTCTGGCTTACTTCACTCTGTATAATCAGCTCCAATTTCATCCATCTCATTAGAACTGAATCAAAGGTATTCTTTTTAATGGCTGACTAATACTCCATTGTGTATATGCACCACTGCTTTCTTATCCATTGATCTGCTGATGGACATCTAGGTTGCTTCCATGTCCTGGCTATAATAAATAGTGCTGCGATAAACATTGGGGCACACGTGCCTCTTTCAATTCTAGTTTCCTTGGTGTGTATGCTCAGCAGTGGAATTGCTGGGTCATAAGGCAATTCTATTTCCAGTTTTGTAAGGAATCTCCACACTGTTCTCTATAGTGGCTAAACTAGTTTGCATTCCCACCAACAGTGTAAGAAGGTTCCCTTTTTTCCACACCCTCTCCAGCATTTATTGCTTGTAGACTTTTGGATCGCAGCCATTCTGACTGGTGTGAAATGGTACCTCATTGTGGTTTTGATTTGTATTTCTCTGATAATGAGTGATGTCGAGCATCTATTCATGTGTTTGTTAGCCATCTGTATGTCTTTTTTGGAGAAATGTTTATTTAGTTTTTTGGCTCATTTTTTGATTGGTTCATTTATTTTTCTGGAATTGAGCTGCAGGAGTTGCTTGTATATTTTTGAAATTAGTTGTTTGTCAGTTGCTTCATTTGCTATTATTTTCTTCCATTCCAAAGACCGTTTTTTACCTTGCTTATAGTTTCCTTTCCTGCACAGAAGCTTTTAATTTTAGTTATATCCTATTAGTTTATTTTTGCTTTTACTTCCAGCATTCTGGGAGGTGGGTCATAGAGGATCCTGCTGTGATTTATGTCAGAGAGTGTTTTGCCTATGATCTACTCTAAGAGTTTTATAGTTTCTGGCCTTACGTTTAGATCTTTAGTCCATTTTGAGTTTATTTTTGTGTATGGTGTTAGAAAGTGTTCTAGTTTCATTTTTTTACAAGTGGTTGATGAGTTTTCCCAGCACCACTTGTTAAAGAGATTTTCTTTAATCCATTGCATATTCTTGCCTCCTTTGTCAAACATAAGGTGTCCATAGGTGTGTGGGTTTAACTTGCCTTTCTGTTTTGTTTCATTGATCTATATTTCTGTCTTTGTACCAGTATCATACTGTCTTGTTGACAGTGGCTTTGTAATAGAGCCCGAAGTCAGGCAGGTTGATTCCTCCAGTTCCATTTTTCTTTCACAAGATAGCTTTGGCTAGTCGAGGTTTTTTGCATTTCCATACAAATTATGAAATTATTTTTTCTAGCTCTGCGAAAAATATTGCTGGTAGCTTGCTAGGGATTGCATTGAATCTGTAGATTGCTTTGGGTAGTATCCTTATTTTCACTATATTGATTCTTCTGATCCATGTACATGGTATATTTCTCCATCTATTAGTGTCCTCTTTGATTTCTTTCACAAGTGTTTTATAGTTTTCTATATATAGGTCTTTAGTTTCTTAGGAGATATATTTCTAAGTATTTTATTATTTTCATTGCAATGGTGAATGTAATTGTTTCCTTAATTTCTTCTTCTACATTCTCATTATTAGTGTATAGGAATGCAAAGGATTTCTCTGTGTTGATTTTATATCCTGTAACTTTACAATATTCATTGATTAGCTCTATTAATTTTCTGGTGGGCTCTTTAGAGTTTCCTATGTAGAGGACCATGTAATCTTCAAACAGTGAGAGTTTTACTTCTTCTTTTCCAATTTGGATTCTTCTTTTTTTTTTTTTTTTTTTTGTCTGTTCTGATTGCTGTGGCCTAAACTTCCAGAACTATTTTGAATAGTAGTGGTGAAACTGGGCACCCTTGTCTTGTTCCTCACTTTAGGGAAAATGCTTTCAGTTTTTCACTATTGAGGATAATGTTTGCTGTGGGTTTG
>SJYC01058722.1:0-11571 GCA_006408675.1 Madoqua kirkii | reverse complement strand
AAACGCACGTAGTGAATATTTTCCAAGATGTTGAGACCATCCAGATTCTACCACAAACAAGTTTAGTGATCCTAAATGAATGTTATATGTCACCTGATAATAATATGACATACAATAATAATAAAAGTTCTGATGAGGTCAGGAAAGAACAATGCTTCTTTATTGAAGAAGACAGTAACATTGGTATGTATGCTGCTTCTATTTCCTACAATGTTTTAGTCGTTTGGTTTAAGTCTCTTCTGCTTATAAGAAATAAGAATATATACTTAAGCTCACTCAATTAAAGAGGTTTTCAAGGTTATAAGTGCAGATGCAAAAACAGAATCTTATGGGGATACAAAGACAATATATAAGCTGAAATGTCAGACAACATGAGCTCTCATTTCTCAGCACTAAATGATGTCTTGTCCCTATTTTTCTACACATCTCCTGAAGTTTTTACTCTCACAGCAACTAACTTCTTTATGACTTATATTTATATATGATCACCGTGATTTGAAGTTTCCAAGATGGCTCAGTAGTGAAATACACATCTGCCAATGCAGAAGACACAGTAGAGGTGCATTCAGTCTCTGTGTCAGGAAGATCTCCTGGAGTAGGCAATGGCAACTTGTACCAGTATTCATTCCTGGAAAATATCATGGAGACAGGAACCTGGTAGGCTGGCTATGGTTTATGGGGTCACAAAGAGTCAGACACAACTGAGCACACACACACATACACACACATATGCACACACACAACAATGACTTGTTTGACTGTTAAATTTACAAAACTTTTAGTTACATTTCTCATATTATCTAGCAATCTCTAAACATCCTAAACTTAATCTTGAAACAAGAATTGGATTGAATAGAATTATCACTTTTTAAATTCTGAGCATTAAGTCATTGATGGGCATATGGATGATTTCTTTGAGTTAGTTGCCCAGTTCTTTTGTAATAAATCATGTTTTTCTGGTATGCAAAATGATATTTCCATCTCAGAGGCTATAGGTTTGCAAATCTTATACTAATTGAGAATGGAGAATGTAGGCATCCAAGAACAGGTGTCACACTATTTATGTCAAAATATAATTCTGAAAGTAAAAAAAGAGAGGACCATGATAAACCAAGAGAGTAAATAAAAAGTATAATCCACAGGAGTCTGTAATTAATTGTTACAGTTCATGGGGTCGCAAAGAGTCAGACATGACTGAGCGACTGAACTGACTGACTGATGGTTTTTACAGTAGTTATGTATGGTTGTGAGAGTTGGACCATTCAAAAAGACGGAGTCCTGAAGAACTGATGCCTTTAAATTGTGGTGCTGGAGAAGACTCTTCGGAGTCCCTTGGATAGCAAGGAGATTAAACCAGTCAATCCTTAAGAAGATCTACCCTGAATAGTCATTGGAAGGACTGTTGCCAAAGCTAAAGCTCCAATACTTTGTCCACCTGATGTGAAGAACCCACTTATAAGAAAAGACCCTGATGCTGGGAAAGATTGAGGGCAAAAGGAGAAGGGGGTAGCAGATTAGATAGTTAGATGGTTAGATAGCATCACTGACACAGTGGATAAATTTGAGCAAACTCTGGGAGATATTCAAGGTGACAGGAGCTTGGCTTGCTGCAGTCTACAAGGTCGCAAAGAGTCAGACACAACTTAGTGAGCAAACAACAGTTACGTATGACACAGTACCATGTCTTGATGTTTGATGACTTTTTATACTTGTATACAGTAAACCTGTCAGTGAAGGCAATGGCACCCTACTCCAGTACTCTTGCCTGGAAAATCCCAGGGACAGAGGAGCCTAGTGGGCTACTGTCTGTGGGGTCACACAGAGTTAAACACGACTGAAGTGACTTAGCAGTAGCAGCATACATAAACCTGTATAACTATCACATAGTTCAAGATTGGAACATTTTGAGCATCTCAGAAGACTAACTTGTATCCTGTCCCAGTGAGTTAGTTGTCTTTCCATGTTTGGGTACTTGCACCATCCTAACTAATATCATCGTAGATTTGTTTTACCCATTCTTGAATTCCACATAAATAGAATCGTACATTTTTCTGCATCTGATTTTCTTTGAACATGATGTCTGTGAGATGTATTCATATTGTACATAGCAGTTATTCATTATTTTTATTACTATGTAATTTTCTATTGTATAAAAAATTTTATTCATGTAGTTTTTCTATTGTATAAAAAGGTCTATTCTTGCACCTGTGGTGGATATTTGGATTGTTTTTAGGTTTTGTCATTAAGAACAAAGATAGCATTTTTATACATGCCTGTTTTATAGGATAGTATTTTATATGATAGCATTTTTATGCCTTTTAGAGGCACAGTTACTCATTTCTTTTGGTTAAAGATCTGTTAATGTTATTGTTGGACATTAAGTAAGCAGGTGTCTAACTTTAGAAGATACTGACTGACAAAGTAGATGTATTCATTTACCCTCCCACAAGCAGTATATGAGACTTTTATTTATATAGAATATGACCAATTAACAATACTTGATATTGTTTAAAAAAACTTGATATTGTTTGTCTTTTTAATTTTACAAGGGTAAATGATGTTCTGTTGATATTTTAGCTTGGTGGCTCTGAGGTTAAAATGTCTGCCTGCAATGTGGGAGACCCAGGTTTGATCCCTAGGTTGGGAAGATCCCCTGGAGAAGGAAATGGCAACCCACTCCAGTATTCTTACCTGGAGAATCCCATGGACGGAGGAGCCTGGTGGGCTTCAGTCCACGGGGTCTCAAAGAGTTGGACACGACTGAGTGACTTCACTTTCACTTTCCCCTACTAATAATGAAATTGAGATACTTTATGGATTTCTTTGGAGGGAATGATGCTAAAGCTGAAACTCCAGTACTTTGGCCACCTCATGCGAAGAGTTGACTCATTGGAAAAGACTCTGATGCTGGGAGGGATTGGGGTCAGGAGGAGAAGGGGACAACAGAGGATGAGATGGCTGGATGGTATCACTGACTCGATGGACGTGAGTCTGAGTGAACTCTGGGAGTCAGTGACAGACAGGGAGGCCTGGCGTGCTGCGATTCATGGGGTCGCAAAGAGTCGGACACAACTGAGCAACTGAACTGAATAATGAGTAGATACTTCATGTGTTTATTGGCCATTTGGACTTTTTAAAAAATTTTTATGAAGTACCTATTCAAGGGTTTTGCCCATTGTGAACAATGGGTTGTCTTGCCTTTGCTTTATAGGAGCTCTTTATGTATTCTGGTTATGAGTCCTTTGACAGATACATGTATTACACAGTATTAACTATAGTCATCATGCTGTACATAGATAACAGCCTTATAAGTCATCTTCTTCCAGTCTGCAGTTTGCTTTCTTATTCAGTGATGAGATTTGGTGAACAAAAGTTTTTAATTTTAATGAAGTTGAGTTTATTAATCTTTTCCTTTATGGTTAGTATTACTTGAATCTTGTTTGAAAAATCCTTACTAACCCCAAGATCATGATGATATTCCCTTCATTTTTATTCTAGAAGCTTTGTCTTTGACATTTAAATCTTTGATCCATTTATAAATAATTCTTGTCTATAATATGTTTATTATTTATTTCTTTACATCATTTTGTTATAAAATTGCTTCAGCATTACTCATGGAAAAGATCATCCCTTCCTCACTGAATTGCAGGGAGTGTATGTGTCTTAAATAAGTGACCACATATGTGTGGATCTCTATGATTGATTTTTATTATGAAATTTGTGAGAAATTCCAGTGAATTGTAAGTTCCAGGAAGACAAACTGTGTTAAATTTGCTCACTACCCAATACCCACTGGCTAGCACAGTGCCAGGCACATGATAAACATTCAGTACATATTTGCTGACTGAATAAAAGAATCATTCATGTTGATGTTTGGCAGAAACCAACAAAATTCTGTCAAGCAATTATCCTTCAGTTAGAAAAATAAATTAAAAAAGAAAGAAACAAAGAACCTCCGTTAGGAAGTCTGAAAAATGGTGAAGAAAGATCTAAGGTGTTTTCTTTTGCATAGATAATTAGATATGTAGCCCTTACCCTCTGCTCTCCTCTCCCGTAGCCCCTTGTTTCCCATTGTAAGAATTTATCTGGTCTTACGGTTCGACCAAGATACATCGAAGACCTCTTGGATCCTAGGATTTTTGCCAGGGAATTTCTTACTTAGTTCTTAGAGTCAGCTACCTATTGTATTTCAGTTGTCATTGTACATATATTGTTTAATCAAGAAATTTTATGAGAATCTATTACTCTTCTGTTTATTTTTAACCTTTATGTAAGTCCTTCAGGTTCTGTGAAGTATATCATTATAAATTGTAAATCTAACAAGAAAAGTTACTTTAAGACAGAAGACAGCTATGAAAGGATTAATTCTGTTCTGTTGTTTCTTAAATGCTAATTTTTATCATGTCTTTGTAGAAATTGTCACAGAAGAGAAAAGGAAAAAGGCTTCGTCTTCAGAGTTACATAAGGTATGTATTAGTTTTGCTTTTAACTTTTGGATTATCTTTAGAGTTAATAATATTGAAAGTATTTTGGTATTTGTCTTTTCAATAAAATTTTAAAGAAAATACTGTAAATCTATAACTAATCAGTGTTCTTTGGGGATGTGTTAGTCATTCAGTCATGTCCAACTCTTTGCGACCCCATGGCCTCCAGGCTTCTCAGTCCAAGGAATTCTCCAAGCAACAGCTGGTGTGGGTAGCCATTTCCTTCTCCAGGGGATCTACCTGACTCAGGGATTGAATTTAGGTCTTTTTTACCATCTGAGCCACCAGTGGTATATCCTAATTAATCAAGGGTTAACTAGAAAATAGGAAATCCTTTCTGGGACCAGCGTTGTTTAAATCATTATAAAATTTACTAGTATACTTTTCAAATATTATTTTGCATTTATATAAAACATAACTCATTTATTTGATGATCGAATATATTAGAGTACTTCATGTGCATTCATTTATGATACTGTAGATGTTGAAGAGTTGTATTCAAGTTATGCGCTGAAAGTTACTATTTGGTATATATCTTTTTAAACATATTTTTTCGTTTATTTCTTTCATATAAGCCAGGAGTAGCAAAATAAGCAAAATGAGGTTTCTACCTACCTAGAAGGTGTTGAAAAAGATTTAATCTGTTTTTAGAAAGATAATCTTTCTTCCTATAGAATTTTGTGATTTAAATGCTATAGTACCTTAATTTGCATTATAATAATTTATTAGCGACTTTTCTCTGAAGCATTCTAATTATACACAAAGAACTTTAATTTGGCACAGTTTTTGGAAAAAAAGAGTGAGAAGAAGATATCATAAAGGAGGGCTGTGAAATCAAGAGTACCTTGCAAGACCACACAGAGAATGTGGCTTTGGGTACTTATTCTACCTTGCTTACTTCAGATTTGTGGGATGTGGTTTCTTCATTTAAATTTCTGGATTTAGTGAATTCCCTGGTGGCCCAGTGGTTGGTACTCTGTGATTTCACTGCTGTGGGTCTGGGTTCGATTTCTGGTTGGAAACTAAGATCCTGCAAGCCATGCCAGGCAGCAAAAAATAAAAGAAAAAAATCTGGATTTAGCTGGAGTGAGATAAGTAAAGGAGTTAAAAAAAAAGATTTTACATTGCTTCTATGTGTGTATGTATGTCCGGCTCTTTGCAATCCCATAGATTGTAGCCCATCAGGCTCCTCTGTCCATGGAATTTTCTGGGCAAGGATACTGAAGCAGTTTGCAGTTTGCTACTCCAAGGTATCTTCTTGACCCAGGGACTGAGCCCATGTCTCT
Source organism: Madoqua kirkii (assembly GCA_006408675.1). NCBI lineage: Eukaryota > Metazoa > Chordata > Mammalia > Artiodactyla > Bovidae > Madoqua > Madoqua kirkii. Next base: position 5,801 of record SJYC01058722.1, on the reverse strand, counting down.
TGCATTTGCAATCAGATTCTTTACCACTGTGCTACCTGGGAAGCCCATTACCTTGCTACTATACCCAGTTTTATTTATTTAATTAAAAATCTTTATTGGAGTATAGTTGATTTACAGTGTTGTGTTAGTTTCAGGTGTACAGCAAAGTGAATCAGTTATATACTCTTCAACATTCTTTTCCCATATAGGTCATTATAGAGTATTGAGTAGACTTTCCAGTGCTATATAGTCAATCCTTATTAGTTATCTATTTTAGACGTAATAATGTGTGTATGTGGAGAAGGAAATGGCAACACACTCCAGTATTCTTGCCTGGGAAATCCCATGGGCAGAGGAGCCTGGCGTGTTACAGTCCATGGGGTTGCAAAGCATCAGACACAACTTAGCAACCAAACAACAACAGTGTGTATATGTCAGTCTCAATCTCACAGTTAATCTTTCCTCCCTACCGCTTTTCTCCTCTGGTAACTGTAAGGTTGTTTTCTATGTCTTTGACTCTATTCCTGTTTTGTAAATAGGTTCATTTGTACCATTTTTTAGATTCCACAAATAAGCAATGTCATATGATATCTGTCTTTCTCTGTCTGACTTATTTTACTCAGTATAACAATCTCTAGGTCCATCCAGTTCAGTTCAGTCGCTCATTTGTGTCCGACTCTTTGCAACCCCATGAATTGCAGGATGCCTGTCCATTACCTGTCCAGCACGCCAGGCCTCCCTGTCCATCACCAACTCCCAGAGTTCACTCAAGTTCATATGCATCGAGTTGGTTTGATCCACACAGTCAAAGGCTTTGGCATAGTCAATAAAGCAGAAATAGATGTTTTTCTGGAACTTTCTTGCTTTTTCCATGATCCAGCGGATTTTGGCAATTTGATCTCTGGTTCCTCTGCCTTTCCTAAAACCAGCTTGAACATCTGGAAGTTTACGGTTCACGTATTGCTGAATCCTGGCTTGGAGAATTTTGAGCAGTATTTTTATGAGATGAGTGCAGTTGTGCGGTAGTTTGAGCATTCTTTGGCATAGCCGTTCTTTGGGATTGGAATGAAAACTGACCTCTTCCAGTGCTGTGGCCATTGCTGAGTTTCCAAATTTGCTGGCATACTGAGTACAGCACTTTCACAGCATCATCTTTTAGGATTTGAAATAGCTCAACTGGAACTCCATCACCTCCACTAGCTTTGTTTGTAGTGATGCTTTCTAAGGCCAACTTGACTTCACATTCCAGGATGTCTAGCTCTAGGTGAGTGATCACACCATTGTGATTTTGTGGGTCGTGAAGATCTTTTTTGTGCAGTTCTTCTGTATATTCTTGCCATGTTGTTGCAAAAGCTATAATTTCATTCTTTTTTATGGCTGAGTAATATTCCATTGTATATATGACCACATCTTCTTTATCGATTCCTCTGTTGGTGGACTTTTAAGTTGCTTCCACCTACTAGCTTTTGTAAATAGTGTTGCAGTGAACATTGGGATGCATGTGTGTTTTCAAAGTATGGTTTTCTTCAGTTATATGTCTAGGAGTGGCGTTGCTGGATCATATGGTAGCTCTAGTTTTAGTTTTTTAAGGAACCTCCATACTGTTCTTCTTAGTGGCTATATCAATTTGCATTCCCACCAGCAGTGTAGGAGTGTTCCTTTCTCTTCATACCCTCTTCAGCATTTACCATTTGTAGATTTTAAAAAATAATTTTATTGACATTGGGAGATCGTGTACACCTGTGGCTGAATCATGTCAATGTACGGCAAAACCAATACAGTATTGTAACATAGAATAAAGTATTTAAAAAAATAAAAATAAAAATGAAAAAAAAATGTTCATCTATTTATTTTTGCCTTCACTGAGTCTTTGTTGCTGCATTCAGGCTTTCTCTGGATGCACTGAGCAAGGGCTAGTCTGTAGTTGCAGTGCGCAGGCTTCTCATTGTGGTGGCTTCTCTTGTTGAAGAGCGTAGGTTCTAGGATGTGTGGACTTCAGTAGTTGTGTCTTGCAGGCTCCAGAGCTAAGGCTCAGGGGTTCTGGTACATGGGCTTAGTTTCCCCACGGCATGTGGGATCTTCCCAGAGCAGGGATCAAAGTGGTGTCCCCTGCATTCAAGGTGGATTCTTAATCACTGGACCACCAGGGAAGCCCTTTTGCTTTACTCATATTCAAACCTTTTTATGGTGTTACTGATGTTGATACAGTGCTTATTATGTATGCTGAGTCACTTCAGTCATGTCTGACTCTTTGCAACGCTATGGATTGTAGCCCACCAGGCTCCTCTGACTATGGGATTTTCTGGGCAGGAATACTAGAGGGGATTACCATGCCCTCCTTTAGGGGATCTTCTAGACCCAGGGACTGAACCCATGTCTCTTATGTCTCCTGCATTGGCAGGTGGGTTCTTTACCACTCGCACCAACTGGGAAGCCCGATGCTTATTATATTGGAAGCCCAGTGCTTATTTTATGTTATATAATAAGCTAAACTTGATGCTTAACCATCATTTATAATGTAAAAGTTAAATTATTAAAGTTCTAAACAGATGATTTCAAGCTGTGGCTACAATCCATCCATTCATTTGTTTATTCAGTGTATTGTAAGCCATTCACTTTGGAATATAAAGGTGACTAAGTCAGAGTACACTCTTTTAGTCCCTTCACAGTCTGGTGAAGAAGACAAACATGTAGATAAATAATTATAATATAGCATGATATGTGTAATACAAACTACCAAGTGCTAATACCCAGAGAAAGGAAAGCCCTGGTATGGGAGTGATGATTGTTTGGATAAGAATACTTTTTTGCAGAATCTGAGGTATTTAATAGGGGAGAAATAGAGCAAAGAGCATTCTAGGTTAAAGGAGCAGTACATACAGAGGTCTAGAGATGTATGCCTCAAGAAGGTTGAGTAAACTCAGTGTGGTTAAGGTGTAGAGTCTGTGATGTGAGTGATATCAAAGAGCCTAGATTGTTAAGAGTTATATCTGTAAGTAATGGGCACCATTGTTGTAGTTTAAGATTGTAGCCATAATTAGATTTGTGTATTAGAGAACGCTGGGGGTACTGTTGGAGAGATTAGAAGAGGAAGAAACTGCAAGTAAGAGTGGTTGAGTAGTTATTGTGATACCTCATTATCTACTTTTATACTGAGTGAAAGAGGCTTTTTATAAAATCATATTTAACTGCTGCTGCTGCTGTTAAGTTGCTTCAGTCGTGTCCGACTCTGTGTGACCCAGTAGACAGCAGCCCACCAGTCTCTTCCATCCTGTCCGTGGGATTCTCCAGGCAAGAACACTGGAGTGGTTTGCCATTTCCTTCTCCGCATATTTAACTACCCATAAAGTAAGCACTGAACTTAAAACTCTTTAAAAGTAATAGCAAAATAGTAATGCAGGTAATGTAGTGGTTCTGTTAGCTCATTCAGCTCTTACTTATGTTTTAATTAAACTAATTATTTTCTCATTTTGGTTTCAGATAACAAAGATATTAAATGTAAAACCAGAGGATGTTCATGTTCAGTCACCACTGTCCAAACTCAGAAGTTCAGAACACTGGGATGTTTCTTTGCAGGGGGTAAATAAAAACTCTCTTCTTATAAGTATATAGGGTTTTAAAATATTTTAATAAAGCTAATTTTTATTTTCTTATATGTTCTTTTTTTATTTTCTTGTATTACATAATTGCAGGTTTTAAATTAATTTATTTCTGGCATATGTTGAAATCATGCTTTGAGGTTAGGGTCATTTTTCAGTTTAAATCTAAGAATAGTGTACTGTGCATGGTTGTTTTCTTCATGGAATTTAAATCTCATTATTATATATTGCATTTTAAATTTATGATAATATTAAGCTTATTAAAGGAGAAGGAAATGGCAACCCACTTCAGTATGGAGGATCCCATGCACAGAGGAGCTTGGAGGGTACAGTCCATGGGGTTGCAGAGAGTCAGACATGACTGAGCAACTAACACTAACACTAAACTTATTAAAATCCCTTGCTTTTTTTGTTTTGTAAATTTAAGAAGGTATATTGTAAAAAGTAGGGCTTCCCTTGTGGCTCATACGGTAAAGCATCTGCCTACACTGCGGGAGACCCGTTTTTTCAGTTTAAATCTAAGAATAGTGTACTGTGCATGGTTGTTTTCTTCATGGAATTTAAATCTCATTATTATATATTGCATTTTAAATTTATGATAATATTAAGCTTATTAAAGGAGAAGGAAATGGCAACCCACTTCAGTATGGAGGATCCCATGCACAGAGGAGCTTGGAGGGTACAGTCCATGGGGTTGCAGAGAGTCAGACATGACTGAGCAACTAACACTAACACTAAACTTATTAAAATCCCTTGCTTTTTTTGTTTTGTAAATTTAAGAAGGTATATTGTAAAAAGTAGGGCTTCCCTTGTGGCTCATACGGTAAAGCATCTGCCTACACTGCGGGAGACCCGGGTTTGAGCCCTGGGTCAGGAAGATCCTCTGGAGAAGGAAATGGCAACCCACTCCAGTACTCTTGCCTAGAAAATCCCATGGATGGAGGAGCCTGGTAGGCTACAGTCTATGGGGTCACAGAGTCGGACACAACTGAGCAACTTCACTACACTATTTTTAAAAGTGACACTGTTATTTTAAAAGATAGCCTGATTATAAATCTGCACCAGTTTTATCACTTTTAAGTATTACTAGAGAGTTCTCATAAGTAAGGCTTGAGATAGCACTTTATGTGTTCTTTTTTCTTTTCTTGACTGGTAGTACTCATGGTCAGTGTTTTAAAACTGGAATTTTTTTTTTTCAGATTTTCCAGTTACCTGTTTGAGAACATACATATTGGTCTACTAGTTTTATTGGTCTACATTTCTAACATAATGAAATACCACAGGTTGGTGGCTTAAACAACAGAAAGTTATTTTCTCACAGATCTGGAGGCTGGAAGTCCAAGATCAAGGTGCAGGCAGAGTTGTTTTCTGTAAGGCCTCTTTCTTTGGCTTACAGACAGCCACTTTCTTGCTGTGTTCTCATGTGGCCTCTTATCTGTGCACACACATCCCTGGAGTTTCTTCCTCTTCCTGTAAGGACACTAGTCTTGTAAATTATATTCCCACCCTTTTGACCCCATTTAAACATAAACTCCCTGTGTAAAGGCCCTATCTTCATGTACATACACGTTAAAGGTTAGGACGTCAACATGAGAATTTTGAAGGTGACAGTTTAGCTCATAATGGTAGTATTTTAGGATAACAGACTTTAAGTCACCTTGATATATGTATTTTTATGTTATAGAGAAGAAAACTTAACCATTTATTAAAACTTGTTCTCAGAGGAAAGATTAGCTGTTAGTATTAGTTGCTTTCACATTATTTATTTATTTGTTTGTTTATTTTGACTGTGCTTCATGGCTTGTGGGATATTGGTTCCCTGACCAGGGATTGAACCCATTGAAAAGTACAGTTGTCTAGCCACTGGGCCACCAAGGAATTCCCTAATGTTATTTAAAATTTTAGTTATTAAATAATATATTTGTTTTTTATACAGGGTATAGAAAAGAAAAATAATAAATGGGACTATTTCCTGAATGCATTCACTACTGACAGTTTTTTTTTTTCATTCCTTTCAAGAAGAAAAAAGCATGCTGCCCATGTATGACTACATTTTTTGATCATTGCTGAAGAGGGATCATGAAATACATCTTGTTCTGTGTTTTACTATTTTTAGTTAGTAATATTTTTTTCTATTTTAACACATTTAGATGTACTTCTTTTACTTATTTTTTATTGGCTTTACAATACTCCCCAAATATACTATATCCAATAATTTAGTCA
>SJYC01058721.1:0-39838 GCA_006408675.1 Madoqua kirkii | reverse complement strand
CTTTGTGCACTGATATTAGACAGTTTGGTTGTTTCTAGAGTTTTACTAATATAAATAGTATTCCAGAAACCTTTATTTTTCATAAACAGGGAACCATTTTTGAGTGGGATTACTAGGTATAAGGAATTTTGTATATTAAATTTTATAAATACAGAAAAATTATCTCAGAAAATTTGTACCAATATGTATTGCCACTAATAAGAGATCCCATATTTCTGCAAATTTACTAGTTAGTACTGAATGTTATCATGTCGTGAAATTGTTGCTAACAGAAGAAAAAAATACATTTTAGGAAAATTTTATCTATATTTACATATTTTATTTTATACTTTGGAATACTGAATGGAGTAAAAATATATCATTTTAAATACACAGTCTAAGTAAATCGATGTGATTTGAATTTGTTTTCTTAGGAAGTGTCTTACTAAATATGTTTCTTCCTCTACCCTTGGGTCATACAATGTTTCTTTAGTTTTTGGCCTTCAAGAGGCAGACATGGATCACCAGAGAGCTCTTTAGGGATTAGGTCTCTTGTTATACAGTCTGCTCTCTTTTCTTTCCTTAACTCCTCTTTGTTTCAGCAGGCATCTTTTCCTTAGAAGTAACGACTTATTTTCTGTTGTTCTCTCTGACCTGCTAAGTGAAACAGGGCCTCCTCAGCCTTCTCAGAGACAAACTTTCTTTTCCTATGACTAGTTTCCTATATTAGTTGGATGTCTTCTTTAGGATAGTGATACTTGACTTCTAGGAAATCTACATCATGTTTAAGATTTGAAGAGGCAAATGTGTCAGCATTACCTTGGTCCCTTGTTGCTTTAGATGTAACAGTATTTGTTAAATGTGCTTCATAGTTTGTAGACTTTGGGGTAGTACCAAAATCTTGCTTCATGGTTTCTCCCACACCCCACCATAGCTTTCAATGAAAGAAAAAGGGATAAATGCCAGTTTCCATAATCTTTAGCAGAATTTTAACTTGTTTATTTGTGTTTTTTACTGAGATATATAAAGCAGATCTTAGGTATATAATTGGATGAGCTTTGACTGATGTGACATATGCAACCAATATCTCAGTGAAATAGAGTGTTGTCATGAGTCTTGAAAGTCCACTTTGTCCGTACCCTTGTATCTTTTCTTTGCCTGTTGTCTCTATTCCCACCCTGTTCTGGACAACCAATTTTTAAATTTCTATATTTGTAAGATAGTTTTGCCTGTGTTTTTTCCAGTGTCTACTCTTTTGTGTTGCCTTCTTTTGCTTAGTAAAATTTTGTTGCTCATTTTTGTTTTGTACCTATTAGTAGTTTGTTGCTTTTTATTGCTGAGCAGTATTCTATTACATGAGTATAACGCAATTCATTTATCTAATTCTTCTGTTGGTGAGCTTTGGGACTTTTAATTTGTTTTGCCCTGATGACCAATGGTGTTAAAATATTTTCATATTTTTTTTATTAGAGTGTACTTGCTTTACAATGTTGTGTTAGTTTCTTCTGTACAGAAAAGTGAATTAGCTCTGTGTGTAAATTTGTTGTTTAGTTGCTAAGTCATTTTTTTTTTTTTATGTGACTTGAACAGGCGCTAAGTCACATCCTACTTTTTTGCAACTCCATGAACTATATATATAGCCCGCTAGGCTCCTCTGTCCATGGGATTTCCCAGGCAGAATACTGGAGTTGGGTGGCCATTTCTTTCTCCAAGGGATCTTCCTGACCCAGGGATTGAACTGGAGTCTCCTGCATTGGGAGGCAGATTCTTTACCACTGAGTCAGCAGGGAAGCCCATATTTATACATATATTTCCAGTTTTTTGGATTTCCTTCCCATTTAGGTCACCACTGAACACTGAGGAGAGTCTTCTATGGTCTACAGTTGTTTCTCATTAATTATCTATTTTATACGTAGTAGTGAATATATTTTCATATGTTGATTAGCTGTTGTATATCTTTTTTGTGATGTGTCTAAATATTTTGCCCCTTTAAATATATATTTTATATTTATTCTCAAATATATTTGACAGTGAATTTACTATAATTAAATTAATCCATTTTAAGTGATTTCTGAATTTTGACAAATGTATACATTTTGCAACCACCAATGTAATAAAAGTGTATTTGTATTTATTTATCAGTTTTTTCTTGATGTAAAGTTCTGTGAGTCACATGATCTTTATAGACTGATAAGAATGTCATCACAGTGAAGATACTGTATGGTTCCATCACTCCAGAAAATTCCCTGGTGCTATCCTCTTTGTAGATTCTTCTTATCCTCATCTGTAATCTATGCTAACATTGTTTTCTCTCCTTGTACTTCTACATTTTCCAGAGTGTCACATGAATGTAATCATGGAGCATGTAATGTTTTAATGTTTTGAGAGTGTTTTTTTCAGTCAGTTTAGTGCCAGTGAGATTTATCCTTGTTGTTGATGAATAACAAACTATATCAATAGTTTGTTTCAGTTCAGTTCAGTCACTCAGTCATGTCCGACTCTTTGCAACCCCATAAATCGCATGCCAGGCCTCCCTGTCCATCACCAGCTCCCAGGGTTCATTCAAACTCATGTCCATTGAGTCGGTGATGCCATCCAGCCATCTCATCCTCTATCATCCCCTTTTTTTTTTTTTTTATGTGACTTGAACAGGCGCTAAGTCACATCCTACTTTTTTGCAACTCCATGAACTATATATATAGCCCGCTAGGCTCCTCTGTCCATGGGATTTCCCAGGCAGAATACTGGAGTTGGGTGGCCATTTCTTTCTCCAAGGGATCTTCCTGACCCAGGGATTGAACTGGAGTCTCCTGCATTGGGAGGCAGATTCTTTACCACTGAGTCAGCAGGGAAGCCCATATTTATACATATATTTCCAGTTTTTTGGATTTCCTTCCCATTTAGGTCACCACTGAACACTGAGGAGAGTCTTCTATGGTCTACAGTTGTTTCTCATTAATTATCTATTTTATACGTAGTAGTGAATATATTTTCATATGTTGATTAGCTGTTGTATATCTTTTTTGTGATGTGTCTAAATATTTTGCCCCTTTAAATATATATTTTATATTTATTCTCAAATATATTTGACAGTGAATTTACTATAATTAAATTAATCCATTTTAAGTGATTTCTGAATTTTGACAAATGTATACATTTTGCAACCACCAATGTAATAAAAGTGTATTTGTATTTATTTATCAGTTTTTTCTTGATGTAAAGTTCTGTGAGTCACATGATCTTTATAGACTGATAAGAATGTCATCACAGTGAAGATACTGTATGGTTCCATCACTCCAGAAAATTCCCTGGTGCTATCCTCTTTGTAGATTCTTCTTATCCTCATCTGTAATCTATGCTAACATTGTTTTCTCTCCTTGTACTTCTACATTTTCCAGAGTGTCACATGAATGTAATCATGGAGCATGTAATGTTTTAATGTTTTGAGAGTGTTTTTTTCAGTCAGTTTAGTGCCAGTGAGATTTATCCTTGTTGTTGATGAATAACAAACTATATCAATAGTTTGTTTCAGTTCAGTTCAGTCACTCAGTCATGTCCGACTCTTTGCAACCCCATAAATCGCAGCATGCCAGGCCTCCCTGTCCATCACCAGCTCCCAGGGTTCATTCAAACTCATGTCCATTGAGTCGGTGATGCCATCCAGCCATCTCATCCTCTATCATCCCCTTCTCCTCCTGCCCCAATCCCTCCCAGCAGCAGGGTCTTTTCCAATGAGTCAACTCTTCTCATGAGGTGGCCAAAGTATTGGAGTTGCAGCTTCAGCATCAGTCCTTCCAATGAACACCCAGGACTGATCTCCTTTAGAATGGACTGGCTGGATCTCCTTGCAGTCCAAGGGACTCTCAAGAGTCTTCTCCAACATCACAGTTCAAAAGCAACAATTCTTCAGCGCTCAGCTTTCTTCACAGTCCAACTCTCACATCCATACATGACCACTGGAAAAACCATAGCCTTGACTAGACGGACCTTTGTTGGCAAAGTAATGTCTCTGCTTTTGAATATGCTATCTAGGTTGGTCATAACTTTCCTTCCAAGAAGTAAGCATCTTCTAATTTCATGGCTGCAGTCACCACCTGCAGTAATTTTGTTTATCCATTCCCAAATGAACCATTTAAGGACATAAGGGTTGTTTCCAGTTTTGGCAATTAAGGACACAGGTTTTTTGTGAGCAGAAGTTTTAATCTCTCTAGGATAAATACCTTGAAGTGGGATTCCTGAGTCATGTGGTAAGTATATACCTAACTGCCTAACTGATTTCCAGAATACCATTTTACATTTCCACCAGTAATGTGTGGCAACTTCTGGTACCAGCACTTGCTGCTGTCAGTTTACTTATTTTTTTTAATTAGTAGAGTTTATTTTTTAGAGTAGTCTTAGGTTTACCCAAAAATTGAAGAGATAGTACAAACAGTACTTGTGTACTTATACTACTCTCCTCTACCCTCACACATAGTTTCCTTATCATTAACATCTTGCATTAATGTGGTACATTTGGTGAGCCAAATATGATATATGTTTTGATACTGAGATATAATTACTGTGTAACATTGTATTAGTTTTACATATATAACATAATTTGGGAAGGAAATAGCAACCCACCCCAATGTTCTTACCTAGAGAATTCCATGGACAGAGGAGTCTGGCAGTCTACAGTCATAGTCACAAAAAGGCAGACATGAGACTGATCAAGTATCCACACATATAATATTTATCTATTTTAAAATATTTTTCAATTTTAGTTAAAATTTTTTTTTAATGTTTTCATATACATACTTTAAGAAAAAATCTCAAAAGTTTGCTGTATAGCTTTCACAGCTGGTGAATTTAACTACATTTCTTCTTTCTTAGTTTATTTTTAATTGGAGGATAATTACGTTACAACATTGTGTTGGTTTCTACCATACAACATCATGGATCAACCATATGTATATATGTCCCTTCCCTCTTGAACCTCCCGCCCACCTTCAAGCCCATCCTACCCCTCTTGGTTGTTATAGAGTACTAGGTTGAGCTCTCTGTGTTATGCAGCTTCTTCCACCAGCTTTCTCTTTTACGTATGGTAATGTATATGTTTCAATGCTACTCTCTCAGTTCAACCACTTTCTCCTCACCCCTTTGTGTCTGGAAGTCCATTCTCTGTGTCTGCATCTCTATTCTTGTCTTGCAGGTAGGTTCATCAGTACCATTTTTCTCGATTCCTTGCATACGTTAATATACGTACTTGTTTTTCTGACTTATTTCATTCTGTATAACAGGCTATAGGTTCATTCATCTCAGTTCAACTGACTCAAATTTTGTTCCTTTTTATAGCTGAGTAATACTTCATTGTATGTATATACCACAACTTCTGATTTATATGTCTTAGGGATCAAGCCATTCTATCCAAGGGCTTCAGGAGAGCGTCAAAAATCTAGGAAGGGGCTTCCCTGATGGTCTGTGGTTAAGAATTCACCTTGCAATGCAGGGAACACCAGTTTGATCCCTGGTCCAGGAAGATCCTGCATGGCTCAGGGCAGTTAAGCCCATGCGCCACAATTACTAAGCTCACATGCAGCAGCTAGTGCAGGCTACTCACCTAAAACCCAGACTCCACAAGAGGATCCACCACAATGAAAAGCCCATGCACTGCACCTAGAGAGTGGCCCCCACTCTCTGCAAGTAGAGAAAGCCTGCATGCAGTAATGAAGACCCAGCGCAGCTGGAAAAAAGAAAGAAAGAAACGTAGGAGGACAATGAAATCTGACGTTCTTTTCCTGGCTGGAATCTCCCCAGCTTCACTGTCACTGAAAGCCATAATAACTGATACATATTTAAATTGCAAAATTATTGCCACAATAAATTTAGTTAACATTCATCACCATATATATTAATAGTTACAATTTTTTCCCCCATGATGATACTTTTTCAGTTCAGTTACTCAGTCTTGTCCAACTCTTTGCTACCCCCATGGACTGCAGCACACCAGGCTTCCCTGTCCATCACCAATTCCCAGAGCTTACTCAGACTCATGTCCATTGAGTTGGTAATGCCATCCAACCATCTCATTACTCTTTTAGCAACTTTCAAATATACAGTACAGTTTTGTTCACTAAGTCAACATGCTGTACATTACATCCCCAGGACTTACTTATCTTATAACTTGAAATTTGTACTTTTTGACCATCTTTACCCATTTTCCCCAACTGTCAGCCCGTCTCTGGCAACCACAAATCTGTTCTCTGTACTGATGAGTTAAAAAAAATTCTGCGTCTAAGTGAGATCGTATGGTATTTATTTTTTCTCTGACTTATTTCACTTAATATAATGCCCTGAAAGTGCACCAATGATATTGCAAATGGCAAGATTTCCTTCTTTTTTATGGTTGAATAATATTCCATGTGTGTGTGTGTTTGTGTATATAACATGTTTTGTTTATCCATTCATCCATTGATGGACACTTAGATTGTTTACACCTCTTGGCTATTATAAATAATTTTGCAGTGAACAAGGGTTGTTGATAATTTTTTTCAGTTAGTGATTTGTTTCCTAAGGATAAATACTCAGAAGTTGAAGTGGAATTGCTAGATCATATGGTGATTTTTATAATTTTTTTTCAGGAACCTCTGTACTGTTTTCCATAGTGTCTCTGCCAGTTTACATTCCTACAAGCAGTACACAAGAGTTTCCTTTTCTGCTTATCCTTGCCAACTCTTTATGTCTTGTCCTTTTGATAAGAGCCATTCTACCAGGTGTGAGGTGATGGCTCACTGTGGCTCATTGTGGTTTTGATTTCCTTGATGTTTAGTGATACTAAGCACCTTTTCACATACCTGTTGGCCATATGTATGTCTCTTTTGGGAAAATGTTCAAATCCTCTGCTCATTGTAAAATTAGATGTTTTTGCTGTAGAATTGTATGACTTCTTTGTATATTTTAGATATTAACCTCTTATCAGATATGTGTTTCACAGATAATTTTTCCAGTTCTATAGATTGTTTTTCATGTTGTTGATGGTTTTCTTCCCTGTGCCGACATTTTTTTAGTTTGATGTAGTCTGTTTTCTATTTCTATGTACAAGCTATTTTCTATCTTTATGTACTCTAGATACTTTGTATAACTAGAATCATAGAGTGTTTGTCTTTTTGTTACTGGCTTATTTCACTTAGCCTAATGTCATCGCTTTGGGAAAAACCCTCTTCCTCCTGTGTTTCTCCTTTATTCTCAGACTACTATCATTTTCACAACACTTCTCTCACCACATGTGTTTAGGTTTTCCCCCACCAAACAGTCCTCTTGGGCATGAGCTGGGTGTCCTGCAGTTTATCTCAATTCTGCCTGGCATGCTGCGATTCATGGGGTCGCAAAGAGTCGGACACCACTGAGCAACTGAACTGAATTGAACTGACACTACCTGGAGATAGTTTTAGATCCCACAGGTTATGGGCTCAGTCCCAAGACTGCTTCCACTCCACTTCACATGCCAGTCACAAGTCCAGGTTGTCATCTGTGCTTCTGACCAGCCAGATATAAATCTGAGGTTCCCATGACTTCCTCCTCAGGTTGGATTAATTTATGCTAGAACAGTTTACAGAACTCAGGGAAACACTTATGTACATTTACCAGCTTATTACAGGACATGATAAAGAATACAGATGAGCAGCCAAATGAAGGGATGCACAGGGCAAGGTCTGGTGGGTCCCGAGTTGCAGGAGTTTCTTCTCTGTGGAGGTGGGATTGTCGCCTTCCTGGTATGTGGATGGGTTTCACCAGCCTGAGAGCTCTTCAGACCTTGTACTTTTGGGATTGAAATGGAGACTTCCTCACATAGGCATGACCGATAATTAACTCTGGTTCCAGCTTCTCTCCCTCTCCAGGGAATGGGAGGCAGAGATGAGAATTATAAGCTCATAATACTGACTTGGTCTTTCTGGTGACTAGCCCCTATCCAGAAGCTCACCTAGAGTCACTTTATTAGTACAAAAGATACTCCTGTCACCCAGGAAATTAACCAGGGTTTTAGAAACCTTGTGACAGGAATTGGGGTTAAAAACCAATATTATTGCAAAAGATGCTCTTATTAGCAAGGAAATTACAAGGATTTTAGGAGTTCTGTGTCAGGAACTGTGGGCAGAGACCAATATGAGTATTTTTATTATCTCACAGAGTTCATCCATGTTGTAATGTATATCAGAATTTCCTTTTTTTTTGTAAGGGTAAGTAATATTTCCTTACTTACCTATTGTAAGAAACGCTGTGGGAAGAAAAGCCACCTCTAGGGACTGTTGATAAAGGCCTTTACTGGGCGGTCGCTCTCGGGCAGAACTCCCGAGGATGAGCGAGCAAGGGAACAAAGGGGTCTGCGAGGAATGGAGACGAGGGCGGGGGGTTTTATGGTGGGGGCCGGCGTTCAAGCCGGGTTTTTCCATATAGGGTGAAACAAGGGGGCCACGTTGCTGATTGGTGTTGGTGGGCTTTGTGTCAGTCCTTCATTGGTCCAGGTCATGGGTTCTGTATCCAGAATGTTGGTCCGCCCCTGGTTTCTGTTTGGGCGAGGGGCGGGTTCTGGGGCTTTCTGCCTCAGCCACCCGAACATGTCCGTGCATGTCTGGGCATGTCCGGGCATGTCCGACCTCTCACCTATGTGCCACATTTTGTTATTGTTGATATTATTATTGATGGGACACTTGAGTTTTTCCACCTTTTAGCTGTGGTGAACAGTGCTGCTTTGAATGTGGATGTATAGATACCTCTTTGAGGAAGACAGTATTTTTAAAAATTGAACTGTAGTTGATTTACATTGTGTTAATTTCAAGTGGACAGCAAAGTGATTTAGTTGTACATATGTATACATATTCTTTTTGATATTCTTTTCCATTATGGCTTGTTACAGGATATGAGTATATTCCCTGTGCTATACAGTAGGACTTTGTTGTTTATTTTATATGTAGTAGTTTGTACTGCTGATCCAAAACTCCTCATTTTTCCTTCCTCTACCCCCTTTCTCCTTTAGTAACCATAAGTGTTTTCTATGTCCCCAAGTCTGCTTCTGTTCCATAAATAAATTAGTGTCATATTTTAGATTCCACATGTAAGTGATATTACAAAGTATTTGTCTTTCTCTTTCTGCCTTATTTCACCTAGTATGATAATCACTGGGTGAATCCATGTTGCTGCAGATGTTGTTTTTTTTTCATTTTTATGGCCAAGTAATATTCCATTGTGTGTGTGTGTGTGTGTGTGTGTGTGTGTGTGTATAAGAATCTGCCTACCAATGCAAGAGATGCAAGAGATGCAGTTTCCATCCTTGGGCTGCAAAAATCCCCTGGGAAGAAATGGCAACCTACTCCAGTATTCTTGCCTGGGAAATCCCATGTACAGATGAGCCTGGTGGGCTATAGTCCATGGAGTTGCAAATAGTTGGACATGACTGAGCACACACGCACAACTCTTACCACATAAGGAAACTAATGTAAAGAGAAGTTGTGTGTGTGTGTGTGTGTGTGTGTGTGTGTGTGTGTGTGTGTATAAGAATCTGCCTACCAATGCAAGAGATGCAAGAGATGCAGTTTCCATCCTTGGGCTGCAAAAATCCCCTGGGAAGAAATGGCAACCTACTCCAGTATTCTTGCCTGGGAAATCCCATGTACAGATGAGCCTGGTGGGCTATAGTCCATGGAGTTGCAAATAGTTGGACATGACTGAGCACACACGCACAACTCTTACCACATAAGGAAACTAATGTAAAGAGAAGATAAATAATTTTTTTGTCTAGACTCACACTGTTGCATATTAACTAAATCAGTTATAACTTTTGTTTCTAGTTAAACAGTGTTAATAGGATATCTGACTCTTTCGTAAAGTTTCTCCATGTAACAGTTCATAGGGAATTAGTTGTAATCCTTTCCAGTTGTTTATAAATGCAGTTACTTCAGAATTGCAGATTCTATTTAATTGACACATAATTATTTTTATATTTCCTTAAACACATTCACCATCTTTCGGTTATGTAAGCTTATGAATTTTAAAATGTCGATTTCCTGACTAAAGTTACCTTTATATTTTTAAATGTCTTTCTTCTGTTATTTAGTGGGCTTTTGTTTCTCTACCAGCAAAAGATGCCAGGTTTTTTTTGTAGATTGCATTTTTACCCCTCTGTGAACCATTGTGAGTTTGGCAGTTTAATTTTTAAATAAAAAGAAAATGTATGTGCCTTTTAATTGTTGTGTTCTCTATTATTGAAATTCCAAATTCCCTTTTTTTTTTCCTTAGTTGAAAAGGAGCCTAAGAAATAAGGTCCTCTCTCTAGACCATAAAAGTAAAAAAGGTGTACGTGGTCATCCTGTCACTTCTAAGATATCACCAGAAAGGTAAGATACATGTATGTGTGTGACACAGGATGGTCTTATGGTATGTAAAGCGTGACCATGAATGATTCATTTAACCTTTTTGGGTCTCAGTTACCACAACTTCTAAAATACAGTGATTGACTTCAGTGGCCTTTATGGTTGCATCTAAGCTCTGACTTTCTGTGATTCTCAGTCATCTTAACTTCTTGTTTGTGTGTTTGGAACATCTTGCAAGATTTATCTAATAAAACAAGGGTTATATATAAACTCATTAACATGCTGGGTTCATCACCTGTGGCCTGTAGTGAAAAAAATGCTCTAGTTAGCAACTGCAGTCCTATAGTCATAGTATTAATGAGTAATGGATATGCTGAAATTAAATAGCTGTGGGATTCAAATTACAGTTTTTACTAGAAGGAATTCAGAGCTAAATTTTTAGTATTGGACAACAGTAAATGCTTAAAAAGTTATTTTGCAAAAGGGTATATTTTTTAAGAACAGTAAATGAATAAAAAATGACAGTAACAAAGTAAAAATTAAAATTTTGGGAGAGTTGGCACAAGTTAGATGACTAATTGGAATTCTTGAATTTATATCAGAGCTCTTTGTAAGCTATTTAGTCTGAATTCACACCTTTCAAGTGAACTGTCCTTAGTAAATAAATGTATCAGGGACTCTCTATCCTTACCAATACTTGCTTTCTCTCCCTTCTTCCCTTTCTTTTTTTCCATAGTTGTCCTAGTGGGAATGAAATGATGTTTCATTGTGGTCTTAATAAATGTTTCCTAATGACATTGAGTGTCTTTTTACATGCCTGTTGGTCATTTGTATATCTTCTTTGGAAAAATGTTTGTTTAGATCCTTTTCCTGTTTAAAAATTGTGTTATCTTTTTATTGTTGAGTTTAAGAGGTTTTTTTTTTTTTTTTAATGTTCTGGGAGATAAGTCCTTATCAGATATATGGCTTGCAAGTATTTTGTCACTCAGCTTTTCACTTTATTGATGGTGTCCTTTGAAGCACAAAAGTTTTTTTCACTTTGATGAAATCCCATTTATCTATTTTTCTTGTGTTTCTGTACTTTTGTTGTCATATCTAAGAAACTGTTGCTTAATCTGAGGTCATGGTGATTTACTCTTGGGTTTTCTCCTAAGAATTTTTATAGTTCTAGCTCTTAGATTTAGATCTTTTATCGATTTTGATTTAATTTTAGATATGGCATGAGATGGGCTTCCCTGGTGGCTCAGAGGCTAAAGCGTCTGCCTCTAATACAGGAGACCTGGGTTCGATCCCTGGGTCAGGAAGATTCCTTGGAGAAGTAAATGGCAACCCACTCCAGTATTCTTGTCTGGTGAATCCCATGGACAGAGGAGCCTGGTGGGCTACAGTCCATGGGGTCGCAAAGAGTCAGACACGACTGAGCGACTTAACTAACTTATGGCATGAGACAGGCATCCAAATTTATATCTTTGTTTATGAATATGCTGTTTTCCCAGCAGCAGTTGTTGAAGAGGTACCAATTTTTCTTGCTACCTTTGTTGAAAATTAGTTAATGTTAATATACAGGTTTATTTCTGGATTTGAAATTCTAGTCCATTGATCTATATGTCTGTTTTTACCTCAGTACCACTGTGTATTGCACACACTGTATTGTAATTTGTGGTAAGTTTTGAAATTGGAAAATGTGAGTCTTGCAACATTATAATAGTTTCAAGATTAAAAAAAAATTTTTTTTTTTACTTTTTCTGTCTTTACTTTTTTTTTTTTTTTTAATGTTCTGGGAGATAAGTCCTTATCAGATATATGGCTTGCAAGTATTTTGTCACTCAGCTTTTCACTTTATTGATGGTGTCCTTTGAAGCACAAAAGTTTTTTTCACTTTGATGAAATCCCATTTATCTATTTTTCTTGTGTTTCTGTACTTTTGTTGTCATATCTAAGAAACTGTTGCTTAATCTGAGGTCATGGTGATTTACTCTTGGGTTTTCTCCTAAGAATTTTTATAGTTCTAGCTCTTAGATTTAGATCTTTTATCGATTTTGATTTAATTTTAGATATGGCATGAGATGGGCTTCCCTGGTGGCTCAGAGGCTAAAGCGTCTGCCTCTAATACAGGAGACCTGGGTTCGATCCCTGGGTCAGGAAGATTCCTTGGAGAAGTAAATGGCAACCCACTCCAGTATTCTTGTCTGGTGAATCCCATGGACAGAGGAGCCTGGTGGGCTACAGTCCATGGGGTCGCAAAGAGTCAGACACGACTGAGCGACTTAACTAACTTATGGCATGAGACAGGCATCCAAATTTATATCTTTGTTTATGAATATGCTGTTTTCCCAGCAGCAGTTGTTGAAGAGGTACCAATTTTTCTTGCTACCTTTGTTGAAAATTAGTTAACGTTAATATACAGGTTTATTTCTGGATTTGAAATTCTAGTCCATTGATCTATATGTCTGTTTTTACCTCAGTACCACTGTGTATTGCACACACTGTATTGTAATTTGTGGTAAGTTTTGAAATTGGAAAATGTGAGTCTTGCAACATTATAATAGTTTCAAGATTAAAAAAAAATTTTTTTTTTTACTTTTTCTGTCTTTACCACATGGCATGTGGGATCTTTGTTCCCTGAACAGGGATCAAACCTGTGCTCCCTGCAGAGGAAGTATAAAGACTTAACCACTGCCAGTGAAGTCCCTTTTGAAGATTGTTTTGGTTGTTCTGGGCTTTTTGCATTTTCAGCTGAATTTTATTTTTTAAAAATATTTATTTTATTTTGGGGCTGTGATGGGTCTTTGTTGCTGCATGTGGTCTATCTCTAGTTGGGGAAAGTGGGAACTACTCTTCATTGCTGTGCGTGGATTTCTCACGCAGTGGCTTCTCATGTAGTAGAGCACAGGCTCTAGACACATGGGCTCAGTAGTTACAGCCTGTGGGCTCTAGAGCCCTGGCTCAGAAGTTTAGATGCACAGGCCTAGCTGCTCCTCGGCATGTGGGATCTTCCCAGACCAGGGATCAAACCAATGTCCTTTGCATTGCAAAACGGATTCTTAACCACTGGACCACCAGGGGAGGAGCTGAGGAGCTGAATTTTACAATCAGGTTGTCATTTTTAGCAAAACAGCCAACAAGGATTTTGATGGAGGATGTGTTGAAAATCTGCAGACCAACTTGGGGAGTATTGCCATCTTAACAAATTAAGTTTTGTGGTTCATGAATATATTTTTCCATTTATTTAGGTCTTACTCAATTTCTTTCAACAATATTTTATAACTTTCAACATGTCTTGGACATTTATTGTTTACCTTATTCCCAAGTATTTTCTTCTTTTGATGCTCTTGTGAATGGAAATGTTTTCTTAAATTTATTTTCAGATGTTTCATTACTAGTGTATAGAAATCCCATTGATTTATATATATTAGCCCTCATTTATATACTGTGACCCTGTTTGTCTTATTCTAAAAGTTTTTAGTAGATTGCTTGGGATAAATATACAAGATCATGTCACTTGCAGATAAATATGACTTTACTTCTTCCTTTTCAACTGTAGGCCTTTAATATTTTCCCCCTTGCCTGATTGTCCTAGTTAGAATATACAGTGTATAATGGAAGAGTCAGACACTACTGAGCAACTGAACTGAATGGAAGTGGTGAGAGTAGAAATCTTTGCTTTGTTCCCAGTCTCAGAGGGAAATCGTTTAGTATTTCACCGTTAAGTATGATGTTAGCTATAGGTTTTTTATAGATTTCCTGCTATGGTTTAAATGTCTGTATATTCCAGCAATCCTAGATTGATATACTAATACCTAATGTGATGATATTTGGAGGTGGGGCCTCTGAGGAAATGCTTCAGATATGAGGGTAGAGCCCTCATGAATGAGATTAGTGCTCTTTTATAAAAGAGACCTCTCAGAGTTTCCTGGTGCCCTCTACCACATGAGGACACTGTGAGGAGTCTGCAGTCTACAGCCCAGAGGAGGGCTTTCACCCAGAACCTGACTGTGTTGGCTGGCATCCTGATCTTGAACTTCCCAGCTTCCAGAACTGTGAGAAATAAATGTTTGCCCTTGTAAGCCGCTGAGTCTGTGATGTTTTGTTGTAGCTTAAATAAATAGACTCAGACATGCCCTTTTTTGTGTTGAGGAAGTTCCTTTGTGTTCTTAATTTGTTGGAGGCTTTTTGTGATGAATGTGTGTTGATTTTGTCAAATGTTTTTTTCTGCATTTATATCATATAATTTGTATCCTTTATTAATATATTACATAAATTGATGTTTAGATCTTAAACCAACTTTCTATGCCTGGGATAAGTCCCACTTTATCTTGATTTATGATCCCATTTATTTGTTACTGGTTTCAGTTTGCTAGGATTTTTATTGAGGATATCTATGTATTCAGAAGGGAAGATAATCTGCTTCCTTTTTTCTAATGTTGTCTCTGTCTGGCTTTGGAATGAGGCTAATAATGGCCTTGTAGGATGAGCTGAAAAGTATTCTCTCTTACTTTGGTTTCCAGAAGGGTTTCTGAAGGATTGTGATTAATTCTTGTTTAAGTGTTTGATAAAATTCACCAGTGAAGCCATCTGGTTATTGGTGGTGAATGTGCTTGCATGCATATGTGTGTGTATCTGTGGATCTTTCAAATTACACAATATCAGATTTTTGCTTGGTATAAGTCTTTTGAAATTTTCTGCTTGTTAAAAATGAGTCAGTTTTGCCAGCTTCTGTTTTTCTAGGAATTTGTGCATTTTAAGTTATCTAATTTGTTGTCATACATTTGTTCATAGTATTCTGTTTAAAATTTCTGTAATATTGCTGATGATGACTGTTTTTTCATTCCTGATTTTATTTTATTATTTTTTAATCCTTTATTCTATTTTACAATACTGTATTGGTTTTGCCATACATTGACATGAATCAGCCACAGGTGTACACGATCTCCCAATGCTGAAGCCCCCTCCCACCTCCCACCCTACACCATTTCCCCGGATCATCCTGTACACCAGCCCCAAGCAACCTGTATCCTGCATTGAACATAGACTGGCACTTCATTTCTTATATGATAGTATACATGTTTCAATGCCATTCTCCCAAATCATCCCACCCTCCCTCTCTCTCAGAAGCCAAAAGTCCGTTCTATACCCCTGTGTCTCTTATGTTGTCTCACTTACAGGGTCATCATTACTATTTTTCTAAATTCCATATATATGTGTCAGTATACTGTATTGGTGTTTTTCTTTCTGACTTACTTCACTCGGTATAATCAGCTCCAGTTTCATTCATCTCATTAGAACTGAGTCAAATTTATTCTTTTTAAGGGCTGAGTAACACTCCATTGTGTATATGTACCACAGCTTTCTTATCCATTCATCTGCTGATGGACATCTAGGTTGTTTCCATGTCCTGGCAATTATAAACAATGCTGCAGTGAACATTGGGGTACATGTGTCTCTTTCAATTCTGGTTTCTTTGGTGTGTATGCCCAGCAGTGGTATTGCTGGGTCATAAGGCAGTTCTATTTGCAATTTTTTAAGGAATCTCCACACTGTTTTCCATAATGGCTGTACTAGTTTGCATTCCCACCAACAGTGTAAGAGGGTTCCCTTTTCTCCACATCCTCTCCAGCATTTATTGCTTGTAGATTTTTGGATCGCAGCCATTCTGACTGGTGTGAAGTGGTACCTCATTGTGGTCTTGATTTGCATTTCTCTGATAATGAGTGATGTTGAGCATCTTTTCATGTGTTTGTTAGCCATCTGTATGTCTTCTTTGGAGAAATGTCTATTTAGTTCTTTGGCCCATTTTTTGATTGGATCGTTTATTTTTCTGGAGTTGAGCTGCATAAGTTGCTTGTATATCTTTGAGATTAGTTGTTTGTCTGTTGCTTCATTTGCTATTGTTTTCTCCCATTCAGAAGGCTGTCTTTTCACCTTACTTACAGTTTCCTTTGTTGTGCAGAAGCTTTTAATTTTAATTAGATCCTATTTGTTTATTTTTGCTTTTATTTCCAGTATACTGGGAGGTGGATCATAGAGGATCCTGCTGTGATGTATGTCGGAGATTGTTTTGCCTATGTTCTCCTCGAGGAGTTTTATAGTTTCTGGTCTTACGTTTAGATCTTTAATCGATTTTGAGTTTATTTTTGTGTGTGGTGTTAGAAAGTGATCTAGTTTCATTCTTTTACAAGTGGTTGACCAGCTTTTCCAGCACCACCTGTTAAAGAGACTGTCTTTACTCCATTGTATGTTCTTGCCTCCTTTGTCGAAGATAAGGTGTCCATATGTGTGTGGATTTATCTGTGGGCTTTCTATTTTGTTCCATTGATCTATATTTCTGTCTTTGTGCCTGTACCATACTGTCTTAATGACTGTCAGCCTCTAGAATTCTAAGAAGTCAGTTTCTACTGCTTAAGCCACTTAGACAATGGCAGAGGTTCCCACATTTTGGGGACCAGGCACTGGTTTGGTGGAAGACAGGTTTTCCATGGACTGGGGTTGGGAAGTGTGGGGATGGCTTGGGGGCAGTGGGAGTGGTGGGGAGCAGCAGGGGAAGCCTGGCTTGCTCTCCTGCACCGATCACCTCCTGCTTTGCGCCAGTTCCTTACAGGTGGCCGAGCGACCTGAGGGTTGGGAACCCCTGGTCTACGGTATTTTACTATGGCACCCAGAGTCCACTAAGACACTGATATATTTGGATTTATTTTATAATTTGATGATTTGCAAATTGTCCTTTTATATTTCTTTTTTTTTCAATCTTAAGTTTATTATGATTGTTAACTTTATTTTTTTATCTTTCCATTTTTTCCTCTACTCATTAGGCAGTTGTATGCTCTATGACTGTAATTTTAGGAGTTAACTAGCTTTTTTTTTTTTTTTTAACACAAATGTTAACAAAGTCAAAATGTTGTATCTTTACTACACCTTCTGCTACTGCTAAGTTGCTTCAGTCGTGTCCAACTCTGTACGACCCCATAGATGGCAACCCACCAGGCTCCTCCGTCCCTGTGATTCTCCAAGCAAGAAACACTGGAGTGGGTTGCCATTTCCTTCTCCAACGCCGGAAAGTGAAAAGTCGAAGTGAAGTTGCTCAGTCGTGTCCGACTCTTCGCGACCCCATGGACTGCAGCCCACCAGGCTCCTCCGTCCATGGGATTTTCCAGGCAAGATACTGGAGTGGGGTGCCATTGCCTTCTCTGTACTATACCTTAGAACAACACAAACATATGTAACACTTTAATTCTGATTATCGCTCATCTAACTCCTTGCCGGAACTGCCTTGTCTTAATTCTATCTCACCAACCTCTACTCGCTTCTCTGCTTTCCTCTTCCTCCTCCTCCCCTTTCTTTGTCTTCTTTTCATTCTCCTCTCCTTGCTCCGCCTCCTCTTTGTTTGCTATTATATAAATAATAGTATGATGAACATTCCTATAGAGGCATCCTTTATCTACAGCTCTAATGTTTCTGTACTGTAGTTTTCTAGGAGTAGAATTATTGGGTAAAAAAGTAGAGACACTTTCAGGGATTTTAATTGGACTGATAAATGGCCTTTCAGAAAGTTTAACATATGTACATTCTGACTAACTGTGAATGAACTGTCTCATTTCACCAGACCCAGACCATCACTGAATGCTATTGGTTTAAAAATCATTTCTACTTTATAGTATCTGTGTTTAGAGAACTGTGGGTTTATTCAACGTTGTTTTGTGGGATTTCAGATTTCTCTTCTCTGAATTGTTCTCTCAGTCCTTTGGCAATTTTACTTTTGCAATCTTACTAGTATATATAAACTTCCTGGACATTGAAACTTGTTTTCTGTAGGTTTATATTCTTAACGTCTACTTGTATGGTGTAGTAAATTGGTTAACTAAACAATTTGCTTGTCTAACCATTCAGCAAAATTCCCTGAGCACCTCCTACATGCCAGTCAAGGATTCTGTGAAAAAATCTTGACGTGTAATAGGATAGCTACCTCCTCAAACATCTTTCAGTACAGTAAGATTTTCATGTTACAGGGTTTTTATTTTTTTAAGTATATCCTACGTGACTAAATTGGAACCTGGGAATTCACCTTGCATGTGATGTTTTCAAGAGGGAACCCTATTCTAATAATAAATATAATGTGTTGAGTACATTCTAAATACCATGCTGCTCCTTAAAATATGTTACTTATTTTAACTATAACACTAAAGAAATGTAAGAATTATCCTCATTTTATAGATAAGAAAAACAAAACTTAGAAAAACTTAGCAGGTAGGCTGAGGTCACATAAGAAGTGAGGCTTGAGATCTAGGCTTGGACCTGTGTCTGTCCACCCAGCAAAACCTACACTTTCCTATGAGAAGAGGCTGCCTCTGAGAGGCAATGACTCCTTTCTGGACTTCTTTGCATGTCAAGCTGCAGTCTGGTTCTGTTCCCTCTTTCATGACACTTCGAAGTTTCAGGAACAAAAATAGGAAACTGCCCTCCTTGGTCAAGTGGTCCCATTAGCAGAGGGGCTCATCAGGAAGAGTTTTGGCACGGTCCCCCAGGGCAACCTTCTCACACAGCCATTCCTTCTATATGAATCACTTCCTAATCCCCTTTTTTTCTTAGGGTAAAGAAGATATCATGGAGGTTTGGGGAAGTGAGAAAATAACATAAACCCTGATCCACTGTGTAAGCTCACATTGGAAAATTATCTTTCTCTTTTCATCCTCTCCTGAATAACTTGATTATCTCTTCTTCTGCTTGACGTTGGCTGCACATATCATGCTGGGAAAGGATCCAGGCTCAGGGAATGTGAGACATGGCACAGATGTAGGTACGGTTTCTGTCATAGGCAGGTGTCCCAGGGCCAGAGGTCACACTCGGGGGATTATTCCAGGGTCTTTCATGTGCTATTATTCTTGTCTCTGGTCCAGTTGCTTTTTTCCAGTGGCTGCAAGGACTTCGACTGACTGGTGATTTTGTCTGGCCTGGAATGAAGAGGCCGCTGGAAGCCCGCCCACAGGCCACTGTTACCCTGCTGTCTCTCATTCCTCCGTGGAAGGAAGGGCTGGAAACTCACCTAACAGTCTGATCAATTAAGCCATTCAAGCTCCAACTTTGACCAAATTCTTCCTGGATGCTAAATCTTTCAATGGCTCCCCACTTGCTACAGATCAAGTCCAAGTTTCTTATCACAGCATGTTAAACCTTTTGACTTCCCTGGTGGCTCAGATGGCAAAGAATCTGCCTGCGATGTAGGAGACCCGGGTTCAGTTCCTGGGTTGGGAAGATCTCCTGGGGAAGGGAATGGCAGCCTACTCCAGTATTCTCGCCTGGTAAATTCCATGGACAGAGGAGTCTGGTGGGCTACAGTCCATGGGGTCACAAAGAGTTGGACACAACTGAGCGATTAACACACACACACACAACCTTTAACATTCAACCTCATTTTTCTACCTTATTTCTGTTTGCATGTCAGTTCCTAGGTGCCATTAAACTTTCCGGACCAGTGAGGGAGCCAGGCAAGAACACACATTTTCTCAAAGGAATGTGACATGTGCTATAGCAGTGAGACATATAAATGCTGTGGTTGCAAAGTGAAGGGAGTGGCTTCCTAATGGCTGAAAGGACAAGTTGCAGAAATTGTCCCAGATAAACTGGGATTGAATGCTGTGTATGGAAGATGGGTAGGAATTTGTCAAGTGGAGAAAGTGGGAAGGGCATACCAAATAGTGGAAACTGGAATTGGGAGCAAGCCCAGGTATGTGGTAAGTGATGTATTGAGAGGCTCCTATTGGTGGAAAACAGGGAAGGAGGATTTGGGTATAGAAAGACTGCTCAGCGCAACAGGGACCAGGACACGGATAGCCTATAGTCATGCTAGGGGTGTGGACTTTATCCCTTAGGATCAAGGCAAACTGGATTTCATTTCACTTCCCATTTCCGTTGGTAGCCTCACCCAAACAGAAATCTTGCCCAACTGATCCTTGAGACTGCTGTAGTTCATCCTAAGGGAATGCTCAAATGGACCATAACAGGTCTTTCTTCCACCATGACATGGCATTTCTCCGTCCCACCGACCTCCTGGGAGAGCCTGCTGCTGGCTCGGGCTGTGTATGTGCATGTCACACACTCAGACATCTTCTGTTGGTCAGGAGTTTAATGTCTTAGTTGCCTGTGAGTCAGGATGACAAATGGAAGGGGCCCGGGAGTCAGGGAAGAGGACAGCAGGCAGGAGCCAGCATTCCTCCGCGCCATCCACAAAGGGCTGCTCTATTCTCGGTCAGCTCTTCCGTGCCTAATTCATTATCTGAACCTGACAAAACTGACAGCCGTCAGAGCCCCACTTCCTTTACCTGTCTGGATGGTTGTGTTTTAACTTCAAAGCTGCCTTCAACCTGAGAACTGGCTGGAGCAATCCTCGGGGAGTGATCGCAGCCTGCGGCTCCGTTTCTCTTGCCCCTGGCTGGGGGATCTCCGAGCCAATAGCAATTTCACTGTCTCTGTGTGGAAAGCTTTCTCCTGATGGCTGTTTGCTTTGGAGCACACCGTGAGTTCTTCATGGTTACCTTGGTGCAAGTCTTTCAAAGGACACCTTTTTTTTTTTTTTTTTCAATTTTTAATGACAATGTGGTAAAGTTGAAAGAGCTCAGGATTAGACCTCAGGAAAAGAAAAAAAGATTAAGGAAAAAGATAAATCTAACCCTCGTTTCAGGCCTACTGTTCTCGTGACAAGGGGTGTTTCACAGAGCAGGTCTCAGCCCCCTTACTGGTTCTCAGTGAAAGTAAGTTAGTCTTGAGGATACTGAATTCATGAGATTTTGATGACTATGAAAGGATATTACATAGTGATAGTGACTTCTAAATTGCAAAGCATTTTTCAAGGTTTATCGCCACTCACGCTTATTTTAATTTTTATGGAAATCACAAAATTCATAATGGCTTTTACTTTTCTTCTC
The DNA here is from genome assembly GCA_006408675.1 of Madoqua kirkii. NCBI lineage: Eukaryota > Metazoa > Chordata > Mammalia > Artiodactyla > Bovidae > Madoqua > Madoqua kirkii. The sequence goes on along the minus strand of SJYC01058721.1, from coordinate 18,600 downwards.
CAGACAGTGTATCTCAACCACCCTACTCCTCATGGCATATCCTTTCTTTAGGCTGATGAAAAGATAAACCTGTACCCTTTTGAAACAGAAATAATGCTTCTTTTGTTTTTTCTATATTTGTATACTCATGCCTAAACTGAGACCTCGGCAGGTAGCCAGTATGTCTGTATTTTCCTTTCTGCTTCGCACAGCACTGAGCATGAAGCAGATATTCATATTATGGAGTTACACTGAATTTCCATTTATGCCCTTATTTGAACTAATAAAGAACATATATAGAGTTGGCCAAAAATTTTGCTCGGGATTTTTCTCAGAAAAAATTTTCTTGAGAAAATTCATTAATTGGGGTCATGTTTATTCTACTATTATCAACTCACATAGTACATTTGTTTAAACTTAGGGTTCAGTAGTTTATGTTGGTCATTAATGTGTCTCAATGAGATATGGCTGTTTACAGCACTTTGCAAGAATATGCGGGTTTTTCCCATTCTAAGGAAACTACAGGATGATAATCAAGCAAAAAGAAGTTTGTCTAGAGCCATGGACCAATGGAATGGACTGGTAATTCCCAGCCTTAGCCATGGAGTCCTCCACATCGTCTAGCCTCCCTTGCCAGGAGGGGCAGCCCTGTGACAAGCTCTGGCCAAAAGATCTATGGCCCCAGAAATGTTCTACGCCATGTCCAGACCTGGCTTAAAGCCTCTTGGGGGATGTTTCTTACTTTCTTTTATTAATCATTGCTTGATTAAAGGGTATTCAGTAGAAGATGCCAAGAAGTAATTTTTTCTGTAGGAAACCAGAAAGTAAATATTATAGGCCTTGATGGCTATATGGTGTCTGTAGCAAATACTCACCACTACTCCTGCAGTGTGAAATCAGCCACAAGTGCTATGTAAACAAATGAATCTGACTGTGTTCCAATAAAACTTTATATATAAAACAGGCAGGGAGGGGCTGGATTGGGTCCACAGACTATAGTTCACTGACCTCTGACTTGAAGGATGATGGCATTACAGGAAGCAGGGGCTTGAAATTCCCAAGTTACAGCATCTAAGTCTTCTGGCCAGATACCTAATTGAACTATGATGTGGATGAGAAATAACCTTGACTGTGTTAAGTTGCTGAGATATTTGAAGAGTTTGTAAAAGAACTGTTGTTGATTTTGATGTTGATCTGATTAATGCCAGATCCTTCTAGGATTCTGGATTCAGTGCTCCCCCCTTTTTTTTTTAATGTCTTAATTTAATCAATCACCAATCCTGACAATTTTTTCTTCATAATATTTTCTGTATCTTCTATGTCCCCATGCCAGTGGTTAAGTGCAGATCTTTGTCACTTATCATCAGCACGACTGCAGCAGCCTCTGGACTGCAGCAGCCTCTGGACTGCTCTACCGTCTCTTCAGCTCATCTTCGATAGCAGAGAGAGAAAGGGCAGGAGAGATGTTTCAAACACAGAAGGTAAGACCAGTCCTCTCTCTTGAGTCTCCGCTCAATGATGCTATCCTTTGAAACATCCTCTGCTTGAGGCATGATGTCAGATGGATTAAAACACAGCTTTGGGTCAGAGGAAGCTTGATTTAAATAGTGACGCTGCCGCATCCAGCTGTAACTTGACTCTGCAACTGCTTCTCTGTTTGTTCATTGAGGATAATGGGTTTTTCCTGACCCAGCTGCTGGTGGATGAAAGGTGATTGCAAAACCATTGGATGGGGGTGGGGCTGTCCTCCTGTGTTGTTCTCTGTTATTGTGACATTTAGCACTTCTTTCTCAGGTGGCATTTGGTGCATAAAGGTCAAGGGTGCTTCTCAATATCCTACAAGGAACAGTCTCTTGTAACAGGAAATTATCTGGCCCCAGATGTCAGTAGGGCCCAGGTTGAGTAACTTTGTTCTAAGGGGATCTGTGTGAGGTTATGAAAATTCACCACCCAAAGGGTATTATTTGCCAATCATGAAATGTAAACTATTTCTGACTTTGAGGACCTTTTAAAAGGGTGTGAATGCTCTGCCTTTTCACAGGCATTCCCACATCTTTGTTACAATTCATCTTGTTGCAACTGGAAGCCCTGAAGGCATTTGAATTTGTTACTCCTGGTGTACTTTCTTTCCTCCAGTAGAAGGGTAACTTACTCAAGGGCAGAGACTTTGTCTTCTTTTTTTTTTTTTTTTTGCCAAAGAACTGTGGTGTTGGAGAAGACTCTTGAGAGTCCCTTGGACTGCAAGGAGATCCAACCAGTCCATTCTGAAGGAGATAAGCCCTGGGATTTCTTTGGAAGGAATAATGCTAAAGCTGAAACTTCAGTACTTTGGCCACCTCATGCGAAGAGTTGACTCATTGGAAAAGACTCTGATGCTGGGAAGGATTGGGGTCATAGGAGAAGGGGACGACCGAGGATGAGCTGGCTGGATGGCATCACGGACTCAATGGACGTGAGTCTGAGTGAAGTCCAGGAGTTGGTGATGGACAGGGAGGCCTGGCGTGCTGCGATTCATGGGGTCGCAAAGAATGGGACACAACTGAGTGACTGAACTGAACTGAAGCAACTGTGATTCCTTAAGAGGTCATTTCCTTCTCAATCATGTCAAGGTGTTGGCTCAGAGTTTACCTACTTCCCAGTGTTCTCAGTGGAACTCATTCTTCTTTGCCCTTCTTTGGGTTTAATATTTTTTTCTCTCTAAAGCTTTGTAATTACACCACACAGCAATAGTGCACATAATTTTTTTTAACAGAAATAAAAATTAAATGCTGTCACAATTATTTTGGGGATCCAGATGACAACTAAGAGAAACTACTTACTACAGTACCAAAGTCTCTAGACCAAATCCCGGTAACGAGAAGAAAGAGTTTAAAACTCAGTCAGAAATGTCAGAACAATATGCTTTCTTTGCCTGGATCATATCTGATTCACTTTGTTGTACAGAAGGAACTAACATAATATTGTAAAGCAACTATACCCCAATTTAAAAAATATATGTCCCAGATAGGAGGCTCTTTATTAAGTAATACAAATTTATAACTCTCTTCTAAACCCAGCCCCAATGGCACTCACCAGTGAAATGAGCATTTTTGCATTCTGTGATTGTGCTCCAATCACCCAACTCAGAATATTTCTTTCCAGATAAATGAAAGGGTTTAACTTCTGGATATTTCAACTTTGTCCAGTTATATACCGGATAACTCAGAGTTAAAAACTCTTGGCGTAAGAGCATCCTCAGTAAGGACAGTGCTGAGCTACACTGGGGATCTTGGAGAGGGAGACACAGTTTTTAAGGTATCTGGTTTCATTCTTGTTGCATCTTAGGCCTTTGCTGATTTTAATGGTCTGTGGCTGGCATTCTTTTGGGTTCCTAGGATCTCTGCGTTTCCAGATCAATTGCCTGATGCTTGGTTGGCTTATGTTAGGATGATTAGGAGGACAAAATGTTTCCTTGACACCATCCAGTCCTTCTAACACGGAAATCCAAAATTTCCCCAAAGATCTGGAATTAACTTGTTCTTCTAAGTCTTCACCCCATGAGCTGCCTTCAGTAGCAATCCTCACCCCATCATGGACCTCCTGGAACTTAATCAGGTTTCAATCAGCCAGCATCTTGACCAAGAAGCCCAAGAGCAGCAGAGAATACAGGAAAAAGCCCTATTTATTCAGTTCAGTTGAGTTCAGTTGCTCAGTCATGTCCAACTCTTTGTGACCCCATGGATTGCAGCATACCAGGCCTCCCTGTCCATCACCAACTCCTGGAGCTTGTTCAAACTCATGCTCATCAAGTCAGTGATGACATTCAACCATCTCATTTTCTGTTGTCCCCTTCTCCTCCTGTCTTCAATCTTTCCCAGAATCAGGGTCTTTTCCAATCAGTCAGTTCTTTGCTTCAGGTGCCAAAGTATTGGAGCTTCAGTTTCAGCATCAGTCCATCCAATGACCATTCAGGACTTGTTTCCTTTAGGATGGACTGGTTGGATCTCCTTCCTGTCCAAGGGACTCTCAAGAGTCTTCTCCAACACCACAGTTCAAAAAAGCCCTATTAGGTTTGCATTACTAATTTATTTTTTTCAAATTAGGAAATTGAAGCTTAAAAAAAAAGTGTCATTGCCCCAGGTCTTAAATTCAGTAAGCAAAGTTGCTATACCTAGAACCTCTACCTGTCTGACTCCAATCCCACCTTTCAGTCCACTGTCCTCAGTGTCCTAAAAGGGACAATCTGAAAGCTCAAGGCCATGGAGCCAAGTCCTGGATAAGTCAGGGATACTTCAGATATTACAAGATGGCTACCAGGTTTGGGTGAACAGCTTTTGTATAGGTGGGATTATGTTTTAATGGTCCTGAGTCATATCTTTCAAGAAGAAGAGTTAAAAGACTGAGGAAGACCCCAGTCAAGGCAGAAAGAACAAGAAAATGAAGAATAGGAAATGTATCAGAAGAAAGAGGAAATGTGTCAAAGTAAACTCTTTTGTGTAAGAATAATAGACAAGTCAATGGATTCATTTTGAGAGTTTGCGTTAATAGAGGCTAGTTTCAAACAAGTGTCTGGCACATGGAATTTTGTCTCCCAGCCTGCTGGTAACTGAAGGCTTACTATTGTATATACACCTAGTTGTGTTTGCTGCATTAAAAATTACTATCAAAATGAAAGTGAAAGTGTTAGTTGCCTAGTCGTGTCCGACTCTTTGCGACCCCACGTACCGTGGCCTACCAGCCTCCTCTGTCCATGGGATTCTCCAGGCAGGAAAACTGGAGTGGGCTCTTTAGGGGATCTTCCTGACCCAGGGACTGGACTAGACTCTCTTGCATCTCTTGTACTGCAGACAGATTCTTTGCCTTCTGAGCCACCAACTGCTGCTGCTGCTGCTAAGTCGCTTCAGTCATGTCCGACTCTGTGCGACCCCATAGATGGCAAAGAAACCCCAAAATTACTATGGGTAATCTTATTTCTAACCAATGCTTAGTTCTTTTACAACCTGACCATTCCCAGCCTTACTGAAAAACTGAAAAAAAATCCCAGAAAACAAAATCGATTGTCACCACTTCTATGAACTTGGGAAAGTTACTTCTCACCTCTATTCTTCTCTTGTTTCCCAGCTTTTAAAAATAAATTGGATCATTATATACACATTTTACTGTACAAACTAGACACTTTTGTCAGTGAAATAGGGAAGTTTTAATGATTATTCCAGGACACTTGGTCTCCCTTTGATAAACAATTCTTGTGAACATGCTTATCTAGTATCTAGGTGCTATCTGATTAGAAGCAGCACAATTAGAATTAAGGGAACAGTTTTTAGGGGTGAAATATGGAGTACTGGGAAAAGTGACGGTAGACAGACTAGCAGTGTGAACATGACAGAAACACTAAAATAACAGACATAAGCACACAACCAATGGGGGACTTCAAGAAAATATAGCTGTACACTATTTAAATAGAGCAAAACGTTAATGTTTTTAACAATGCATCACTAAGATAAGGTAAAACTGTGGCTATATCTTCTTAAGGCAGCAAGGTAATGCTTTGTACAATTGAGAAGGATTTGAAAATGTTTACGAATGCAATTAACTTTACACCTTAGAGATTTGAGAAAAGAGCAAAATTCAAGCCAGGGAAGTTACTTACTCCAGGGGTATAACCAGCTTTCAGTGTAATGCAGGAAACTTAATTAATGCTGGGAACTTAATTAATGCCTGTTGACTAATGCTAATATAGTTGTATGACCAGGACTCTAATTTATGATTTGGTCTTTCCAGTTGCCAGTTTTATCCAGGTTTGTTTTGTCTTCCACCCTGATGAGTTTAGTCTTTTAGCATTGTAAACTAGCTTTGGCCAACAAAGACAGACACTTTAAGAGACTAAGCTAGATCTGAGATGGATGGGGCTTAGAGCAAAGGTAGACCCATGGCATTTGTCTAAGTGGAATTGTCCTTTTAGCTGATTCTTCTCTTGATAGTTTTGGCATAATTTTGGTACCCCCACCAGCATTCTGGGACACCCTGTAAGGGATTCAGTTCAAAGGTTGAGGCTGTCAGTCTTTCTGCTCTCTCTACGCAAACCTTGTATGACTGCAAGGGATCAAATCCCATTCTGTGAATTATAGCCCTTTGTTCATACCTCCAAGATAACACTCATCACTTCTTATTTTTAGTCTCTGTTGATTTTTCCATTTGAACGCGAGTTTCTCAAGAAAGGGTACAGGTTGGGTGCATGTTTGTACCCAGAGCATCTGCCATGTTGACATGTGGTTGTGTGTGAATCCTTCCTTCAGCTGACCAGATTTGAATTCTCAACCTCTTAACTTTGACTCCTCCAATATCGGAAACAGCCAGATCCTATGAATTCTACTTCTGCATTGATCACCTGGACCAGGTACTCTTCAGAGCACCCAACCTGTACTTACTTACCTCATCAGCATCATCTCCATAAGGCAGGTATTTCTGTTTCTTCTATTTCCTCCATTTTAGAAGTGACAATCAACACAGAGAACTTCAGAGACTTGTCCAGAATCACAGAGTCAGTGGTGAGACTGGGATTCAGAATCACTTCTTTAAGAAGTTTCTCTTCACTCTTTGATGATTTGGGATGAGGGGGCATTAGTAATCTACTAGTACTTAGTAATAGATTAAAGAACAGTAGTTATGAAATGCTGGCATTCATTTAAGCTTGAGTTTTGTCCTTTCACTCAGAAATGCATTAAAGGAATACTTATTGACATTGCCAAGCAACGTAGTCGCTTCTGGGGGATATACTTTAAATAAAGGTGTTAAAGCTTTTGATCTCTTATAAATTTTGTTTTCTTATGGAAGGAGACAGACAATTCATAAACATATAAGACAATAGATTTAAAAGCCAATAATATATATTATTACTACTCCACATGGGGTACCACACATCCAAGGAGCAGCAGCTGGATGAGCACAGGAGGGCCAAGAGGAGCTACTCCAGGTTCAAGGTCAGGAGGGGCAGTGGTGAGGAGAAATCCCTCATCCAAGGTAAGGCTCAGCGGCTGCACTTTGCTGGAGTAGCCCTGAAGAGATACCCCATGTCCACGGTAAGATGGTAGGTGTTGTGAAGGGCATCAGAGGGCAGACATATTGAAACCATAAACACAGAAAAATAGCCAGCATGATCACATGGACCACAGCCTTGTCTAACTCAATGAAACTAAGCCATGCCGTGTGGGGACAACCAAGACAGGTGGGTCATGGTGGAGAGGTCTGAGAGAATGTGGTCCACCGGAGAAGAGAATGGCAAACCACCTCTTGTCTTGAGACCCCTATGAACAGCATGAAAAGGCAAAATGATAGGATACTGAAAGACGAACTCCCCAGGTCAGTAGGTGCCCAATATGCTATGGGAGATCAGTGGAGAAATAATTCCAAAAAGAAAGAAGGGATGGAGCCGAAGTAAAAACAATATCCAGTTGTGAATGTGACTGGTGATAGAAGCAAGACACGATACTATAAAGACCAATATTGCATAGGAACCTGCAATGTTAGGTCCATGAATCAAGGTAAATTGGAAGTGGTCAAACAGGAGAGGACAAGACTGAATGTTGACATTCTAGGAATCAGCAAACTAAAATGGACTGGAATGGGTGTATTCAACTCAGATGACCGTTATATCTACTACTGTGAGCAGGAATCCCTTAGAATAAATGGAGTAGCCATTGTGGTCAACAAAAGAGTCCAAAATTCAGTACTTGGATGCAATCTCATAAATGACAGAATGATCTCTATTCATTTCCGAGGCAAACCATTCAATATCACAGTAATACAAGCCAATGCCCCAACCAGTAATGCTGAAGAAGCTGAAGCTGAACAGTTCTATGAAGAACTACAAGATCTTTTAGAACTAACACCCAAAAAAGATGTCCTTTTCATTATAGGGGACTAGAATGCAAAAGTAGGAAGTCAGGAAACACCTGAAGTACAAGGCAAATTTGGCCTTGGAGTACAGAATGAAGCAGGGCAAAGTCTAATAGAGTTTTGCCAAGAGAACGCACTGGTCATAGCAAACACCCTCTTCCAATAACACAAGAGAAGACTCTACACATGGACATCATCAGATGGTCAACAACAAAATCAGACTGATTATATTCTTTGCAGCCAAAGATGGAGATGTTCTATACAGTCAACAAAAACAAGACTGGGAGCTAACTGTGGCTTAGATCATGAACTCCTTATTGCCAAATTCAGACTTAAATTGAAGAAAGTAGGGAAAACCACTAGACCATTCAGGTACGACCTAAATCAAATCCCTTGTGATTATACAGTGGAAGTGAGAAATAGATTTAAGGGCCTAGATCTGATAGACAGACTGCCTGATGAACTATGGATGGAAGATTGTGTCATTGTACAGGAGACAGGGATTAAGACCATCCCCATGGAAAAGAAATGCAAAAAAGCAAAATAGCTGCCTGAGGAGGCCTTACAAATAGCTGTGAAAAGAAGAGAAGTGAAAAGCAAAGGAGAAAAGGAAAGATATAAGCATCTGAATAGTCAACACTTGGAAGATATGAAAAGGCAGATTATGGTGCAAGGTGAGGGAGTGATTCTAACAGTAATTAACTGTTCTATGGGCTGAGTAGCAAACTCATTTGTATAGAGATGAGATTACCTATCAGAGAAGATCACTTAACTGATGTGAGTTAGGATCTATTGTGAGTTCAAGATCCTGGATCTAGGAAACAAAAGTGCTGATATAGAACAATCGAGATAGAGGAAGACTTCTCGATCTAGTGTAAAAGCCTCCTGATTTGTTAGAGCTAGAATGATTATACAATTTATGGTCCAACCTGAGGCATTTTTTAGAGTAAAAAGGGAATTATTGCTAATTACCCTGGGACTTGTCTTGTGGCTCAGATGGTAAAGATTCTGTCTACAATGAAGGAGACCTGGGTTTGATCCCTGGATCCGGACGATCCCCTGGAGAAGGGAATAGCTACCCACTCCAGTATTCTTGCCTGGAGAATTCTATGGACCGAGGAGCCTGGCAGGCTACAGCCCATAAGGTTGGGAAGAGTCAGACAGGACTGAGTGACCGACACTACTGCTACTACTACCCTGGGACAAAAGGCATACACAAGGATCATCACGACTTGTGGGTACCCTAGAACAGACTTCTGACAAATAAAGTAATGGAGAGGCCTGAACTCGATAGGGGGAAGCAGCTAGGGGAGTTGTCAGAAAGGACAGACACCCCCAAGCCAGATCCCACTGCCGTAGGCTGGACCTTCCAAGAGGCCTTCTTTGTCTATGACACAGTTCAGTGGTCGGTGTTGAAATGCGATGGGCAGGGACAATATGTAACATTAGAACATTCACTTGACATAGACCCTAATGCCTGAGTCCCTGTAACATGACTTTTTTTAAGAGATGCTGAGCATGGATCATGTTGTGTTCCTTCCTGAGTCATGAACCAGAACCATTCTGGGCTGGAAAGGAAACTGGATTTCATATATCCCCAAATCCTTCTCAGCCTGTAAAAACTGCCTTTCTGCTTAGCTCAGTGACCTTGGGCAAGTCACAACCTCTCTCCATGCTTTGGTTTTTCCTTTAGTGGAAGTAGAATGGAAATAATTGTTACCTAACAGGAAAAAAAAATGATTCAAGATTTTCCAATGAAAGATGCCACATGGAGCCAAGTGATATTATTATTTTTATGACAGTTATTAGCAGAGCTGCTTCTTGTCCCATCCCTTCTCATTAGGCTACTGAGCATGAATAAACACAGGTTCAGCCAGTGGCTGGTATTTGATGATGTTGGCACTGGAGATGAAAGGAAGGAATTTCTCTCTGGTTTGTGTTTCACTATTAACCTCCTCATGCCTGGATCTCAGTGTTTACATGTGTGGTAACTGGGCACCAGTGGGAGTCTCAGCCAGTGGTTTCATAACAGGGGTGCCCTACTCAGGAAGCCTTTTAATAATGATGTTATTAAAATATTGTCTTCACTCCTTCCCTAATCCCTTTATTCAATAGACATTGATTCTCCCTGTATGCCAGGTTCTCTTTCCCAAGCATATGACAAGATGTATAATGGCACACATTACGCTCTCTGATGTTGGTGGAATTAAGGAATATGTCAGAGGAGAGCTGGTTTTCTGCTGCAATTTTACATCTCTCTTACCTATCTTTTTTTTTTAATTTTTTAAAAGATACCTTTATTGCGTCTCTTATCTATCTTGATCCCTGAGAAACATTTATAAATGCAAACATGCTTTTGCTACCTATTTCTGGAAAAGTCAAGACCAAATTTCTTTTCTTAAAAAAGCTGAAGTATAGTTGATTTACCATATTATATTAGTTTCAGGTGTACAACATAGTGATTCAAAATTTGTATAACTTATACTCCCTTTATAGCTGCTATAAAATATTGGCTATTTACCCCATGTAATAAGGAACCAGAGGTCAAATTGCCAACATCCGCTGGATCATCAAAAAAGCAAGAGAGTTCCAGAAAAACATCTATTTCTGCTTTATTGACAATGCCAAAGCCTTTGACTGTGTGCATCACAATAAACTGTGGAAAATTCTGAAAGAGATGGGAATACCAGACCACCTGACCTGCCTCTTGAGAAATCTGTATGCAGGTCAGGAAGCAACAGTTAGAACTGGACATGGAACAACAGACTGGTTCCAAAGAGGAAAAGGAGTACATCAAGGCTGTATATTGTCACCCTGCTTATTTAACTTATATGCAGAGTACATCATGAGAAACACTGGGCTGGAAGAAGCACAAGCTGGAATGAAGATTGCCAGGAGAAATATCAATAACCTCAGATATGCAGATGACACCACCCTTATGGCAGAAAGTGAAGAAGAGCTAAAGGGCTTCTTGATGAAGGTGAAAGAGGAGAGTGAAAAAGTTGGCTTAAAGCTCAACATTCAGAAAACGAAGATCATGGATGTCACCCTGCTTATTTAACTTATATGCAGAGTACATCATGAGACATGCTGGACTAGAAGAAACACAAGCTGGAATCAAGATTGCTGGGAGAAATATCAATAACCTCAGATATGCAGATGGCACCACCCTTATGGCAGAAAGTGAAGAGGAGCTAAAGGCCTCTTGATGAAGGTGAAAGAGGAGAGTGAAAAAGTTGTCCTAAAGCTCAACATTCAGAAAACGAAGATCATGGCATCCAGTCCCATCACTTGATGGGAAATAGATGGGGAAACAGTGGAAACAGTGTCAGACTTTATTTTTGAGGGTTCCAAAATCACTGCAGATGCTGACTGCAGCCATGAAAGAAGACGCTTACTCCTTGGAAGAAAAGTTATGACCAACCTAGACAGTATATTCAAGAGCAGAGACATCACTTTGCCAACAAAGGTCTGTCTAGTCAAGGCTATGGTGTTTCCAGTAGTCACGTATGGATGTGAGAGTTGGACTATGAAGAAAGCTGAGCACCGAAGAACTGATGCTTTTGAATTGTGGTGTTGGAGAAGACTCTTAAGAGTCCCTTGGACTGCAAGGAGATCAAACCAGTCCATCCTAAAGGAAATCAGTCCTGAATATTCATTGGAAGGACTGATGTTGAAGCTGAAGCTCCAATACTTTGGCCACCTGATGAGAAGAGCTGCCTCACTGGAAAAGACCTTGATGCTGGAAAAGATTGAGGGCGGGAGGAGAAGGGGATGACAGAGGATGAGATGGCTGGATGGCATCACTGACTCAATGGACATGAATTTGAGTAAACTCCAGGAGTTGGTGATGGACAGAGAGGCCTGCCATGCTGCAGTCCATGGGGTCGCAAAGAGTTGGACATGGCTGAGTGACTGAACTGAACTGAACTGAAACACACAGGCACTGTGTTGAGCCTTTTATTTCCATTGCACCACTTGATCCTCCCTAGAACGGTTTGAGGTAGTTATTAACCCCTGTATGCCTCAGTTTCCCCATCTATAAAAAGAGGGAAATAACAGTACTTATGGCACTGGTGTAAGGACTAAATCTTAAATTGAATTAATACATGCAGGCGTCAGTGTTACCTCTTACGACTTACAGAGGGCATATGCGCTTTTGCCTCTCAGTGCCCCTCTCTCCTGTTACAAGGATCTCATCTTCCTTCACAGGGCTTCCTCCTCCTCAAGTCTCAGCTCATATGGCTTGGGCAGAATGGAATGCCCTCCCTAGTCGCTGCCAACACTGCTATCTTTGTTTCCTGATAGGTGTGTCCAAGACAACACGGGGTGCGTATATGTTTAGGAGTCCGACTCCTGGGCCCTACTGTGAGAGCGCCTTATGACTACCCCAGGAGACGATGACCTGTCCTCGAAAATGGCTGTAGTGCCCGTCCCCCCGCACCACCCTCCCCAGTATGTACGATGGGCATGCCTCTGGCTACAAACCCCGTCCACACTTAATGCTGTTACCCTTTTTGTTTCTGCCAGTCTGGCAAATCTGTAATAGAGGAGGTCTGTGCCCTACCTATAGAATGGACTGCCAAATGCCATTTGGAAGCAGACTCAGCCGATGACGGATGGGAGTCGGTGTGTAAATGCCCAGCTCCCCACCCCGCCGATGGAGTAAGTCAGGCTGTCTTTGCACAGGCTCGCTGAGCTTCCCTGGCCTCAGGTGCCCTCACTGGTGGCTGACTGACGGCACCACCTTGCGTCGCTGTTTTCCCTTTCCTGATTTTCTTCCCCACTCAGGGTGTGGCTCAGCTGGTAAAGAATCCGCCTGCAATGTGGGAGACCTGGGTTCGATCCCTGGGTTGGGATGATCCCCTGGAGAAGAGAAAGGCTACCCACTGCAGTGTTCTGGCCTGAAGAATTTCACAGACTGTATAGTCCATGGGGTCGAAAAGAGTCAGACATGACTGAGAAACTTTCACTGGGGAAGGAAAAGGATTAGCGTGCTCTTCACCTAAATAAACTACTTACCCATGGTATCTGGTACTTGGAATATACCCTGACTTGTCCAATCTTTCCCTTATCATTAGATGTGTAAAATATTTCATTTTCCTTCCTTGTACATAAGTAGTGCCATGCTACATGTCCTGAATGTACATCTTCACCCAGATTCCGGAAGGCAATACAGGACCTCTCATGAATGTGAAGTGTGGGCACGATTACACCTATCTCACAGATGAGCAAGCTAAGGCTCACAGAGATTAAGTAGCTTGTCCATGCATTCAGCTAGCAAGAAGTGGGGCATGAAGTCAAGTGCAGAACTCAGTCTTAATGTCATGAGGTAACGGCATGCACACAGCAAGCCACCAGGAGAGCCAGCCCTCTTTCTCACACTTGGCATCTCTCAGTAGAATTCCAGCCTCAAAGGAAGGATCCTTCCTGAGCTTGGAGACATCCCTCAGACACTTCTTCTCCAGCTAGAAGGACCCCAGACTCCTTTAATCAAAGTTCCTCTCATCCTTCCTACTCCTGGACCACTCACTTGGCCGGTGAAAGAGGTAATGAAATAGTCTGAGAAATAACCATTATAAATTCCAGTCCTGTGGCCTTCAGTCACAGTCTTCAAGAATGGAGAATTTCATTCACCCAACTAACCCTGGGGAAGAGTTTTGTACCCTCATCTGGTGTGTGGACCCCGCCTCTGGGACACACTCCCCTCTCTCATGGGTGTGCTAGAGTGTAAGGAGCCCACAGTGCCCATGATGGGCGTGCATACCCTTTTCTCCAGTTTCTGGCCACTGTGTGAAGCTGCAATGGGCACTCTGTATACAAGATTTACTTCCTGGGTCCAAAACTGCAAGATTGCTGTCATCCAAGATTCTGCATGTGCACACAGGTTGCGCTGTCTCTTGCATCCTCACCCCCCTCCCAGGAAGAGTCTTCAGAACCCCAACTCCCCACTCCTTCGGTTTCCAGGACAGAGACTCACCCACCACTGCCCAGAGCTCACAGCTCACCATCAACATCCCCTTTCATCCATCTTTCTCAAAACTCGAGAAAATAAATGAGAAGGCGAAGTGCCATTCGCTTAATGGCCTTTAACACCCAGCCATCTGCCATGATGTAATTAAATAAAAAAATCAGAGGGAACATATGGTGCCCATTATGAATAAATATTAAAATTTTGTTTCCCCGGCAAAGGACTCCGGCATCTCTATCTCTTGCTCCACAGGCAAACTTTACGGCCATCGTCGCTTGTGACAGGGAATCGGGCTGAGCCACAGTGAGAAACGTGAGGAATGGTGTCAGATCTGGGGTAAGATCTAGCTGTCAGACGTTTCTGGCTTGAACCTGCCTCAGCCACGGGGTGGCTGTGTGATCTCAACAAGTGATGTGAGACTCAGTTTCCTCATCTGTAAAATAGGGACGATCCCCTCTGCCTTGGAGGAAAGTATAGGGTGAAAGAGGCTGATGTGTTTAAAGACATAGCAGGGCTTCCCCGGCGGTTCAGGAGTTGAGAATCCTCCTAGAAACGCGGGGGATGCTGGTTCGATCCTGGTCTAGGAAGATGCCACATGCCGCGATGCAGCTAAGCCTGTGAGCCACAACTACCGAGCCGGCCCTCTAGACCCTGAGAGCCGAAACCACCGAAGCCTGCCGTGCCCCGGAGCCCGTGCTCCGCAACAAAAGCAGCCGCCTCAACGGGAAGCCTGCTCACCGCAACCAGAGAGCAGCCCCTCCTCTCCCCGCTCGCCACAGCTAGAGAAAGCCTGCACGCAGCGTCGAAGCCCCAGCAAGCCAAAAATAAATAAATAAATACAATACATAGCGCTCCGGGAACCGCGTTGCTAATCTCACCGAGCAACTCCTACGTCACAGAGTCGGATGTGACTGGAGCGACTTAGCACACAGGCATGCACACGTGTGCAAGGCACTGTTCTAATATCAGCTTGCTTGATCCTTCCAGCAATCCTATATGAAAGATCTCATGTGTTAGCCTCATGTTGCAGATGAGACAACTGAGGTTCAGAGAGGTTAAGTCACCTATGCAAGGTCACACAGCTAAGGCACGGTGGAGCAGGGCTCAAACAAAGGCTATCTGGCCTCAGAACAGGCACTCTTAACCAAGGGGACGAGGCAAGAGCTAGTCACAGTTAGTCTTCAAAGATACCCTACACAAGAACTCGACAGTCTAGCCAGATGGCCCAGCAATCATGCTCCTTGGTACTTACCCAAAGGAGTCCAGGACTTATGCCCACACAGAAGCCTGCACAGGGAGGCTTCCAGCAGCGTTGCTCGTAACTGACAAACCCTGTAAGCAACCAAGAGGCGCTTCAGCGGGTGAATGATAAATAAACTGTGGTACTTCCAGACAATGGAATAATATCCAGTGTTAAAAGGAAATGAGCTATCAAGCCATGAAAAGACATGAAGGAAACCTCAATGTATATTCCTAAGCGGAAGGAGCCAATCTGAAGAGGCTACACACTGTGTGATTCCAACGATCAATGTATGAGATTCTGGAAAAGCAGAACCGTGGAGACAGCGAAAAGAGGGGCCGCCAGGGGTTAGGAGGGGATGGATGCATAGGGGACCTGACGATTCTTAGGGTGAGGACTCTCTTCTATATGATGCTACAATGGTACGCGTAAGAAAGTAAATGTTAGTCGCTCAGCGGTGTCCGACTCTTTTGCGATCCCATGGACTATAGCCTGCCAGGCTCCTCTGTCCCTGGGATTCTCCAAGCAGGAACACTGGAGTGGTTGCCATGCCCTTCTCCAGGGAATCTTCCCAACTCAGGGATCAAGCTCGGGTGTCCTGCATTGCTGGCAGATTCTTTCCCAGTGAGCCACCAGGGAAGCCCACTACAATTTGCAAGATCTATGGAATGTACAACACCAGTAATGAACCTTAAGGTAAACTATCAACTTTGGGGAAAAAACAATGTGTCAATGCGGGTTAATCAATCATAACCAAGGTCCCACTCTTCTGGGGGATGTTGATGGTGCGGGAGGCCATCTGAGGTGGGGGCAGGGGATACATGGGGAATCTCCCAACTTTCTGCCCAGTTTTGCTGTGAGAGTAAAACTTCTCTAAAAAGCAAAGTCAGTTTTTGTTTTTTTTAAAGTGGAGGTAATCACATGCTTGAAAAGGCATGGACCCACTGGAGTAGCTTTCAGGGAACCGTCTAAACTCTGAGCTGAGGAGAAGGGAAAGAGTTGCAGGAAGGGATGACGGTGTGGCGGGGAGATAAAGGTCATGATGAAATGACAGTTCTGGGCGCCCCTGGTGACTCAGCGGGAAAAAAGCCTCTGCCGATGCAAGACTAAGCTTTGCTCCCTGATCTGGAGGATGCTACACACCACAGGATGACTAAGCCCAGGCACCACAACTCCTGAGCCCAGCACGGTCAATATATAAACAATAAATTATATATATATATATATAAGAAATGGCAGTTCCCCTTTTCCAGTGGTTTGATGAAGGGTCACCCAGTCCACTGGTCTTCCCTGTCAGGCGGCTGGCAGCTCTCCTCTGAGCCCAGATCACTTTCTTCACCAAGAGGGACTTTGAAAGAAAGGCCCCAAATCTCTATCATTAAGCCATCTGGAGTCATCCTTCTCCCTCCAGGAGCTGCTGTGTGGTGGGTCAATTAGTGCGTATTTGCATAGAGGTCCTTAATAGGCTGCTAATTGTCTAGGGGAGAAAATAGATGGCTCTGCAGGTTCTGGGCAGAATGTTTACCCAGAGGAGCTGACCTCCAGGGGGTGGCAGAAAACCATGGGGGTGGGGGAAAGAGGGAGGGGAGGGGTGAGACGGGATGGAAGGGAGTGAACTGGAGTGAATTATCACCGACTCAGGTGCAGTAAGGAGTAGGACTGTGTGAATCTTTTGCGTGTGTGTGTGTGTGTGTGTGTGTGTGTGTGTGTGTGTGTTCTGGCTCCTAAGGCAAAATGCATTTCTCCCTGTAGGTTCATAAAAATCATCTGCAGGAGAATTAGCTAGGGAGAGCTTCTTTGGGTAGAGTGGTTGCAGAAGAACCCACAGAGTAGAAAGCGTTTGACCTGAGACCTGAAAAATGAGGAGGCAGCCACAGACAGTCTGGGGCAAGGCGCTTCCAGACAGAGGTGGGAAGGGGCCCTGAACACCCCAGGGACCTGCACTGGGGCGGGGCCAGTGTGGAGAGAGCAGGGGCTGGGCAGCGAGCTTCCATCCTGCAGCGGCCATGGGTTCTGCTCAGGACTGTTTCCGAACTGCAGAGTGACCCATCCCTGTTTCCTCTGGTTTACAACATGGGGATGGAGGTGGAGTCCCCAAAGGACCCTCCCTGCCCCAGCAGGGTATGGCCACGTCTCTGTGGCTCAGGGAGGCTGAAAGGGTAGCCCAGGGTCACATGGCCAGGCCAGGGCTGTGTTGGCTCCACGTTTCTTCCCCATGTGCTCATGCCGCTCCCTGCCAGCCCCCATCACACCCTGCCCGGCCATGACTAGTGATTCGCTGCTTGCAGGCTCCACGCTGGCTGCGGAGGTTTAAGCTCTAATTTAGAAACAATGATGGCTCCCAGTAGCTGCTCTTCTTAGAGAGGAATTTTCTGCCAGGGGTTTCCCCAGCAAGAAACACTGTCCCCACCGTCCAATCAAGCAAGCCTAGTTTTTCTGTCTAAGCCAGTGCACAGATGTGTGTGTGAGGGTGTGTGTGTGTGTGTGTTGGAGGGAGGGGTCTCTGCCCATGGCCCACCTGTGTGGGTTCAAGTTCTCTTCCACCATGGGGCACTCAGTGCCCTTGGAGGGGCCACCAGCCCCTGCAGCTGGCTCAGAGCAGGACTACTAGGTGGGCTCAGAGTCCATCAGAGCTGGAGGGAGGACCCTTCACAAGCCCTAGGCCAGCTTCCTGACAAATGGGGAAACTGAGGCTCAGAGGGGAAAGCGGAGGGACTCCCCAGTCATCCAGTGACTTACCCAGACCCAGACCTGAAGCCTTGGCACCTTCCCTGGGAAGGAAAGACAGTGGATAGACTACTATTTATTGCACACCTACTATGTGCCAGGCCCCTCCATCTAAATTGCGTCATTGACTCCCCAGGGGCTCTGCTCGGAAGGTTGATTTATTCTCACTTTACAGACGAGGCAGTTGAGGTGGGGAGGGTCAGCCCACTCTCCAGAAGGTAGAGCCGGGGAGCGGCAGCGTGAGACTCTCACCCGGGCCCGCCCCACTCTGGCATGTCAATCATAACTTCCTGCAGCAGCACCCACCTCTGCCCTCTGTAGGGAGAGTGGCTTGATTCGGAAGCCCTCACGGTCCAAGGGCCTTTCTCCAGGGAGTTTGCTCAGTCACCTGGCAATGCTTCTTGAGGCTCCTCAGCTGGGAATGAGCGAAGGGAGTGCCTTCTAGAAGGCCCAGGGGTCCCTAGGCCCCTGGGGTATCTTTACCACATCCTTCGGTGGCCCAAGGAGTAGTGGCGTCCCACGCAGACAACCACTGCCTGAAACTGACCAATACTTCAGCCTCTCGAAGTCATCTTCTCACCTCTGAGAAGGTGGCACACGACCATACGTGTGCAAGTGCCACTACAGATGCACATGTGTGAACATGGGCATTCCCCATGCCCCCACACCCCCGCAGCATGTACACACGCGTGCCCATCCCTGTCGGTCCATCCCCATGCCTGCACAGGGCAGGCATCCTTCAATCCACTTCGCAAGTGAGCTCAAAGGGCGCTCGGTGACTTACCCAAGAAACGGGTTCAGTGTTGCA